>SCDY01002109.1:0-20628 GCA_004143825.1 Drosophila micromelanica | reverse complement strand
GAAGTGTGGGAACTACGGATTCAAGCTCCTTACATGTCAAAATTTTTATCGATTTTGGCATGATTTTTGACCAAAAATTTGACCCCCTCAAAATCACCTAAAATGTTGTTTTTTATACTAATTATGGCACCCACAATCGATTAAAACTTGAAATTCGCAATTCTAAATTTTGAAAAAATGTTTTTTCCAAAATGAACAAGGGTCCCCCCTTGTGATTTTTTCAAAATGTCAAAAGAATATTTTTTTTAGAAATTAATTTATTTTAAACGTAGAATCGATCTAAATGAAAACTTATCACCAAAATGCAATTATAAATTCCAAGATTAACTAAGTAACTTCAATAGCGACTACGGACTCACTGAGGGACAGTGCAAACGCACAAACCCAATATACTCGTTTCACTTCTTAAAGGGTATAAACATTACAACAACAAAAAACCAAAGCAAATACCTATTTTTGGCAGTAGTTTTTGCCGAGGATCTCTTTTGCTTGTTGTAGTCGCAGTTGTTTTTATTGCCTACCATAGCTGGCGACAAAGCAACAAACACAACAGCAAATGCTCAATATACCAACACTTACACACACGCGCACACACACAGATACACACACATAGGTTATCTCATACATATTCCGTTTACGTAGCCCGTTCGTTTAACTGTTGTTTTTATGCGCTGCAGACAAATATTTGCTTTCCGACAATAGTCATAAATACCAAAAGCTACATGCTCGGCATACTTAGAAATACACACACTCACGTACACACACATTGGAGCGACCGGGGCAAATAGAAATCGGGCAAAGCAAATAGCGCACAGGATATGGTTTTGGCAACAGCGGCAGCCAAAGTTACCCGGGACTAGTCGAAATAGTAGTGCCAAAAAGCGAGACAAAAGAAAGGCAATGCCAGCGAAAAATGCGACGACTGCGACTGCGACTGGCCCGTTCAATTGGGGGGCCAGTTGGACCAGAGGACCAACAAAATGGTTGCGCAAAAAGCGTCAGCATTCGCCGAAAATATTAGAAAAAATGTTTCAGCCAAAATGGTACCAATATACACACACACACACTCTCACACACACATCGAGAAATGGCCGCAGGAACATGCCAAAACGTTTAACGAAATGGCGACCAACAACTGTGGCCAACAGGCACACACACATTCGCCTGTAAGTATGTGTGTGTGTTCTTGAAGTAGCTAACTTCAAAGCCTCGCAAAGTTTTCTTTCACGAATCGGGAAAATGGGAAACAGCCCAGCACGAAGTCGCCAACCGAAAGCTTATCCATGTGAAAAATCTATGGCGCGTGTCCGATGCACGCGCTGGTTGCCATTGAAGGTGCCCCTTGTTGTCCCTTGCCTTTAACGCATTACACCTTCCTAGAGACGCGAACGAGCCAATAGGCAAACAAACAAATAAACAGCGCTCACGTGCCGCACCGAGGATTATCCGCGCATCACAATCAAAACAACACCAACAACAAACAAACTACCCGCCAAGCATGTGCCCCCAGTCCGTTGTCCGTCCTCCACGGTCCGATTCCCGTTCCTGCTCTGTGTGTCAGTCCAGCGACCTGTTTGATTTGCACCACCACACCCTGATCCAGTCCGGTACCAGTTCCCGAGGCCGCTTTTTGCGATGCTAATCTACGCGAAATGTTACAAAATGTTTAACAATTAAGTACCGACACGCGCTGCCACGCTTCGAGTGTGCGTGTGTGTGTATGTGAGTGTAAGTGTGTGTCCTCGCTCTGCCCTCAAGCGTTTTTTTGTTTTTTATTGACAGATATCGTTTTCAGATACGCGCCACTCTCAGCGCAATTGAACGAGGAACAGAACACTTGATGTTCATGTAGATCACATCAATGATAGGAGCTAATTTTGAGCTCAAGTTACCCCGGCGCAGCTTGAGGACGAGTGCTGTTGAGGATGTGTGAATATAAATGAATATAAAAAGAAATCTTGAATTAATTACGTAACTTTAAGTAGTTAATAATGTAATAATGCACATGTGCTTAAGTGTTAAATACCTAAGAGGCTGATTAGAAAATTGTAAGATGATTTTGGAGTGAAAAAAATACTTTCTAAACTTTTGTTACTTAAAAAAAAAGGTTTGATTATTTTGAAAAAGTAAAAAAAAAAAATAATAAAGAGCAGAATATTAAAATAAAATTAGGAAAATATCTTAGGTTTTTAATATTTCGTACGTATTTCAAAAAGTATCCCCTAGGCGAAACACTTTTCCTTGAGTTTCTTATATTCTTACCTTCGCTTAGCAAGCATCTCATCTGAAAAAGGACAAAGAGCACGTGTCATGAAGGATCGAATTCAAAATCATCAAACTCATAAAGCATATCGCTTTTCTATCGCTTTGTTATCGCCAAGAATCAAAAATGTCTTTCAATAGTGTATAGTTTTTGTTTGATGTCACGTTCCGGACGACCGTCGGAAATACGAGCAACGAAAACGAGGAAAATAACATGGCGGTGATGGCTGGTGCGACAACATGGCGTATGCCGAATGTACGAGCCACTTATTAAAAATGGAAAAAAGTGGCTGAAAAGCAGCAAGCAAACTAGTACAACTACAATATGCAGCAGCAGCAGTGGCAGCAGTAGCATCAACAGCAACAGCAGCTGCAGCAGCAACAACTAACAAAGTGACTGCCAGGACGTGGTTGGTTGTGGGAACGGACAAGGAAACGATGAAAGCGCCAAGCGACAACGACAGCAAACGACAAAGTGCGGGAAGTTTGCACAAGGACATTGCAGCACTCACCACATGCATGCACACAAGGATATGAAAGTACACACATTGCCACAGAGACACATAAAAACCCACACACACACACTTATGCAACCACACAGCAGGCAAACGACAATAACAACAAGGATAACAACAGAAAGAGAGAGAGAGAGAGACAGGAAGAAAAAGCACAAACGAAGTGTTGCAGAGGAAAAAAATCAACATGACAGCAGTGCAAAACAGTTAAACGAGCACTTACACACGCATGCCTGTGTGTGTGTGTGTGTGTGTGTGTGTGTGTGTGTGTGTGTTGTGTGTGTGTGTGTGTGTGTGTGTGTGTGTGTGTGTGTGTGTGTGTGTGTGTGTGTGTGTGTGTGTGTGTGTGTGCATGTGTGTGTGTGTCAACCAACGACCAATTGAAGCCATATCTCTGTCCCCCCGGCCAGGCAGGCACGAACATGCAAAGAAACAGAGACTGAAGCACTTTGCCTGCGTGTGTCCAATGTCAATGAGCCTGGTCACTTTTTGGCGCTCCATCGGCAGGCCCCAGCTACCGCAGCAGCAACAGCAGCAGCGGGAGCAGGAGCAGCAGTTGTCATTGCAATCCCCCCAACAGGCTCAGCCCAATGAACGTGCGGTTCACTGCATCCAATGACAAACCAAATATGTTTCGTGGTTTTTACGCAAGACTCGTTTTGCAGCAGCAGTCGCCTGGACAGTGGTCAACACACACGCAGACACACACATACACACACACCCACGCACATGCACTCGAAATCAATCAGCATCACTGTCCACAGATCCTGTGCTGCTTCCGGGAATCATTCAGTCAATGTAAATGTAAATTTGCGCCTCGTTGCCTGCCTGTCCTCTGTCAATTGGATGGCTCTGTGCCGTGACTTTTGTAATGAAGTTCAAGTGCATGTTGCATGTTGCATGCATGTCGTCTGCTCTTTTGTTACGGCCTTTGTTGACTTTTGACCGCTGCTGCAAGCAGGGACACATTTACCAGACATCACCCACAAAAGACCGCCGATGCCCACTCAAGTGATTGCTCCAATAGCAACAGCAACCGAAGGGCCAAGTGCCGCAAAGTCAATTAACAATGCAGTATGTGGCAGCCTGTGTGGCAGACAGATGCGTTTGCACGACCAGCCAAAGGATTTACAACTACTTGCAACTTGCCCAAAAGTGACTTTTAATGATCCCGGTAGACGAGTTGTCTAAGTGACCCGGTCATTCAGGAAACTGAAAAACAAGGTTGCGATATTGATAATATATTTAACAATAATAATTCATTAAGTGAAAAATCTCTCAGTACTCTCATTTGTAATTTAAAGATTTCAGTAAGAATTTTATTTAGTTTATTAAATATTTTTTAAGTTAATCTCTGTTTTAATAATAATAAAAATGCATTAATAATAATAATAATAGAATAACCTCATAACTAAGTAATGAGGCTCTTAGCAGATTCGTTTGCTATAAAAATATTTCTAAAAGTATTTGATTCATTTTATTTCATATATTTAGTATTTTCAACCAACGATCTTTACTTTTATCTCTGTTCCTACCAAAACAAATATGCATTTGCAGAGTAAAAACTTTTCTTTACGACAGTCCCGAATATTTGTTTTCTCCAAGAATCAATACGACTTAGTAAAAGCCAAACTATTCAAGTCCTTTGGAAGGGGCGCAGTATGAAATGTTAGTACACTCATTAAAATTCATAGAAGAACGCCCTAAAACGTGGTGCAAAGGAAACTCATTCGACAGAGCTGTGTACGAGTAAGCCAATTAAAGCACAGCCGTTGGGCTGCTTCGAGAGAGGGGAGAGGGGAGACGAGGGGGCTTAGACGCCACAAAGGCGCCAACATAAACAAAGTAAATGTCTTGGCTCGACGCAAAATAAACATAAATAAAAGCAAACTGAAAACTGAAAACTGGGAAGCTGGGAAGCTGTGAGGCTGGCAGGGGAAACTGCGCTTCAAGGAACAACTGCTGCAAAAGGTGCGGATGAACGGAAACTAGGATCAAAAGGTTTGCGCGCACACCATGACATCCTAATGATGATGTCATGAATAAATTAGTTGACTTTGAAAGACTTGCGACGACTGTAGATGAAAACTACACGCGACCAGAGACAAAGTTAATGCCGTACCCAAAAGCCGAATGGTTGTTTATGCAACCATCTTCACAAAGGGGCGTTGCCATTGCCAGCTAAAAATGGGCGGCGACCCAACGCCCGCTTTCACGTTCCGGCAAGTTTTTAGCTTAATGACAAAAATGAAGTGAACCGCAAAATGTGGCATTGCGGTGGCTCCGTGTGTTCGAGGGGCTTAGTTGAGGTTGGTTGAGGCAACCTACAACCTACAACCGCAAAGCTCAAAAAATGTCGCACACGTGTGTGAAAAGTGCGCACGACACACGGCTGAAACGATGAAACCGTTTAAATAAAGTTGCAAATTATGCAAATGAAATGCGCTACAAACAAAAACCTTGTGGCAGGCAACGTGCAACCAGCAGCAACACGCACGTGCGTCGCCCGTTTGCAGGTGGCCGGCAGCCACGCCCACTTCAACGCCCAATTGTCACAGACGTAAATTAATTAGTTGCGCCTATTTTTGCGATCAATCATTCAATTTTCTGCGCCATAAATTCAGTCAAAGAACAAGAGATGAGGGAAACAAGGCAACCCACTTGTTCTGCCACCTTGTTGCAACATTGCGTATGCCGCCGCCCCTCGATTCCGGGCCGACCAAACTGGCTTGTCATTTATGCTGTGCTGCTCGCCTTTGTTACGCTTTTTACAGCGCACCCGGGTCCGGCAACCCCCCTTCGGCCAATCTGTCACACGCTCACGGACAAACCCATGTACTCTCTCGTATGTAAGATTATGTAAGGCCCGGGCAGGGGGGTGGTTTTTGTATAAGGTTTTTTGGCCGCAAATTGTTTTATATGAAATAATCTCAAATATTTGTGCCCACAATGAAATTAGCCAAATTAACACCTTGGTCCGCAAAGGCTTAGCCTAAATAATTGAAATATTTTTTGTTTTATTAAAAGGACCAAACTGCGTCGTAGACTAAGAAAGGCGCAGCGTGGTCCAGAGAAAAAAAAATGAAAATAAATAAACAACAAACTTGTATGGATTTTGCGAGTGTCCTTTTTTGTTCGTTTCGTAGCCCCACTCACTCAATTAGGCGGACATTGGCCAGCCGACGCAGACGGCAGTCCATTTGGGCCAAATGCTGTAAGCCATTTTAACAATTTCCATTAACAAATATGCACAAATTGCCTTTTGGCGGTTTTACAAATAAATTGTACAAAAAATATTTTGACAAAAATACTTACGCACACGCACATATATATATATATTTATTTATATATAGATTGGCGAGTAATATAAAAAGCAGGCGAAACAAAATGCGTGTTTCATTCCATTTTTTGTTCGACCAAAAATGCATGAAATATTTTTGTAAATTATTTTTATGCACTTCATTAAATATTTAAACAATTTGGGCGCCAGGAACTGGCCGAGCCTGAAAGCGGAGCCATCGCCCGGAGCCACAGTTACAGCACAGCGTACTTTAATCAACCGTAAAATGTTGACCTTTTTTGGGGCGGGCATACGGTTTTGTAGCTGGGCCGCAACATGCTGTTGAAATTTCGTGTGGTGGGTCTAATGGCCCAAGCCCGAGCTCGACCCCAAAATCAGTTCACAGTGTGCAGTGAACACTATCCTCGGCAAGCCAAGTTATAAGCAGAGCGCTTAAGATTGGCCACAGAAAACATGGTGTGTGCGGGAGGCGTGAACTGCCCGCGTGCATTTACATAATTTATGCCCGTGGCGGGCGTCAACTGAACTACAGCCATCTTTGGACTTGCAGCCAAATTTCATTTGTATTTTCAACATTTCATTTTATGACATTGTGTGAAATTGTCGACTGCTGCTGTTCATATTTTCCACGTGCCAGGCAGGCGAGTGACATTGAGACTTTTATGGCGTCTACTACTATAAGTATAAATCAAGTTTAAATAAAACCAAGAAAGAAAGCTATCGCAGGATGTCATTGACTGTCCAATACTCTGTTCAAAATAAAATCAAAATTATTTGGCTCTCTTTCAAACTGTGACATGTAAAATACTTAAATATCCTTTTGTAGCATCAGCATTGTAAAAAACTAATATACCCGTGATATACCCTATATTGGGGCCAGTGTCATTGTTGAACTATCAAGCACATATGAATATATGTGCATTCATATATTTAACACTTACTTATTATGCGCATACAAATGCATAATTTATTTCATATTCAATAGCCATTCACACACACACACATACACCCATGCCTTATTTATGCATTTATGCACAACCAAATTCATACACATTTGTTGTGCAAATTTCCAAGGAGACCTTTCTCACGCCTCCTGATCCCAGTGCCACACCCACCAACACCTATACAGTGCCTGCCTGCAGTAGTTTTGGCCATTGCCAATAAATTCACATCAAAGGTCTTTATTTGTGTTTGCTTAGCAGCGAAAGCCAAAAAGGATGCGCACAGCGGCTGTCTGCCCACATCCACATCCAGAATCCCATCCCCATCCCCATTCACGCCTCCCTCTGCGACTACGCCTCTGCCAGCGGCTGGGCCTGTGCAAATATCATTTTCATTTCAATTGAGCAGCTCGGCTTTAAGCATTACTTGGACTGGGCGCTAACCTACGACACGCGTGTCATCAGCTAATCCCGCTGCTGCCGCTAAATGATTTTCTAGTTGCCAGGCAGCCCACAGCAAGGACACACACACACACACACCGGCCAAGTGCTGTGCGCACGTGTCTGTTGTTTTCGGCCCCGAAGCGGATGTGGAATCGGGGGGAGGGAGCTGAAATTGTTGTCCTGCAAATAGCCAAGCGTTTTGCATTGCAATAAACTCAACACTTGAGCCGACGGCCTGACAAAGTAACTCCCGGCATTAGCCAAGTGACCGCCAATGGATTTTTAAATACTCGGCACACGCTCACCTCCGAGCGAGCTGCTCAAATTAAACGCCTCGTCGGAGTCGCTTGGGTCGCCATTCTGCGCCATTGCCAAATAAATAACTCAATTGTTTTGTTGACATTTTATTTGACACGTGACTTTGGCTGGTTAAACACACGGCGACGACGACCGAACAGACCACCCCGACCCTGCCCACCCGCCTGCCGGCTCCAGTAAAGTGCTGGGCTTAATGCTTTGTTCTTTTTGCGGTTCATGTGGCCGCCAACGTCGCAGCGCCGCCGGCAATTAATCTGGAAGGTGTCCATTAAGGCGTACACGCGCGCCTCGCCCATAAAAGATAGTTGTTCGGCTTCGGGGGCGGGGCACTTGGTTGCTGTCTGCCGGCTGCTGTCTAAGGCGTGTAATAGTGTCAATTTAGTATTTATGGGCATCCATTCGCCTGGCAGCCAGTGATTTGTGCCAGTTCAGCCCGAAGGAGCCCAAAACGAGGTTTTTGCCCTCGACTCCAAAACTTCATCACACCTTTGAGCAAACAAATTTATTCATGGATTATTCGCCTGTTCCTCAAGTGAATTGCGTAAATCTGAATGAGTGTTCCCGAGGCTCTAATGCAAATTTCCTCAGGAAACATGTAAATGACGAGAGCGTGACACGACGAGAAAGCTTTCCATGTGTATTTTAATAACATATACATACACTCAGAGAAAAGCGCAGACTCAACTTTACGAAATTAAAAACATTCAAATTTCAAAAACTTTAACAAATTAGTACCTAATAGTTTTATAAGATAAAAATTGTATACATTTTAGCATAATTTACTTAATCAGAATTAATTTAACTAAAATTTCATGATTCTAAATTCTGAAAAACAAAATTTTGTTTTAAAAGATAGTAAGGAGTAACCCTTTTCGCGGTTTTATTTTTGCCAATAATTCGAAAAAATTTTATGTTTAGAAGTGAAGTAATTTAAGATGCAGAAAGACTTAAATGGCAAAACATGGACAAAACTATTAATCTTGCTGTTTATATAAGAAAGCCATATTTTTCACTTCGTATTCGTTTACAAAGTCAGTGCATATACCCCTCATGTGTGTGTGGAATGCAGGGCATTGTGATGTGCATGACTTGTTTAGTTTGAACAAGTTTTGTCCCGACCGAGCTGAGCCCGGTTGCCTATTTCAGAGCCACAGCCCACTGTTTGTTTGCCTGCCCGGCGTGCAAGACTTTTGACTTTCTTTTAAAACAATTTAGCTTTGTATAGCAGCCTCTGTATGTGTGCATGTGTGTGCCTGTCTGTGTGTCTGTGTACGTGCGTACGTTCATGTGGTTGCTGACACAAAGCAAAATTTAAACAAAAGAAAAGCTCGAGCAACTCAGCTCGAGTGCTCAGCATGAGACAAACCTGCTAAGACTGTTGGCTAACGGAAACCGCACTCACACTCACATACACACACCCACGCATACCAATACTTGCCCACACACACACACACACATAGGAGCTGCTAAGTGACTCTTGGCTTTTGTTATTCTGGCTCCGCCTGCCTTTGAAGCGGTGGCAAGGAACGGCAGAAAAACTGAAGTATATTGTTAACAGGATATATAATACACAAAATAAAGTTTTCAGCCAAAGTTACACAAAAGTATTTCGCAAGTTGTGCGCCTCCCCCTCCTCCTTCTGCCGCCCACCACGAATCTCTCCACCAAGTTGATCCGCCCCATAGCCCCAAAACTTGCATCACCTTTCACTTGCTTTGTGTGTTTGATTTTTGGTATTATTTTACTTTTGTTGAAATAGAAATTAAATACAAAGGAAATGGCCCCCTTTTTGCGGGCTGTGTATTTAGCTGAACCATTTTAAACATTTAAGCTTTAAGAAATTTTATAATATGAATTTAAAAAAACGATTTAATTTTTTTGACAAACTAGTGTGAAAAGTTAAGAAAAATATTGTCGGGTCTTTGAGACTGCTTTCATTAATCTTAAGTGCGCGCTAACAACAAGACAAGAAGCTGTTAGCCAGCAATAGAAGCCAAACTAAGCCAGCGATAAGGGCGGGGGTGGGGAAAAGGAAAAAATACGCAGTGGGAAAAGCAAAGAGCTGTCCGTGGTGTTATACGAGAAATGTAGCATTATAGAGGGGCAAAAATAAATGTTTTCAAATGTTTGACGCGTACTGACAACAAATAAGCACACACAGACACACACACCCACACACACACACACACACAGACAGAAACGCGTTGAGGCTTCTTGACAAGCGTACAATACACTGAGAGATATGTGCATAGAGACAAGGAGACGCACACACACGCACGCATTTGTCTTGCTGTGTGTGCGTGCATTTAATGTCTGTAATTTACCGTTAAGTAGACAAGTATTAATGGTGAAATACCAACGGAATGCGTAGCGCTGCGCAAACTTAACAAACATACAAAACGGCCACAGCCGGAGACAAGACGAACGCCCAAGCGCCCAAACAAAGGCGCCCAAAGGCAGCCATCAAAAAAAAAATAAGAGAAACGGCAGCTAAAAACAAAATGGCGACGGAGACGACATCAGTTTGACTTGACGTTGAAGTTACATGTTAACTGTGGCAGTGCCACCCCCACGTACAAGCGCGCACACACACACACTTAGACACAAATAAGCAATTGTCAATGTGGCGCGCGCATGTTGCCTCCCCAGCAGAGATGTCAAACAAAATAAAAAAGAAATGTACGAAACGAAAAAAATAAGAATAGGGAAAAAAAAGAAAACGCCAACAAATTCCAAAGAAAACTCAACTTTGGATTGTTGGCATTTTTGCTGTGTGCTTTGAATGCTGAAAGCGGAACGGAAGCCTCGTGGAACGGGGGACAATCCAACAGGGCTTGCACAAAACGACCAGAAAACAACTAAGAATTTGGCTATTCCGTTTGCTAGACGTGCAGATATCCTGTAAAGCAAACATATGCACAGAAAGTGGATAAATAATATATTATGTGGCATTAATTTATGGCATTAATTTTTTGAGTTTTTAGAACTATTTATATAAAATGTTATTCGAAGAAAATTATTTAAAACTCGTTCGAGAAACTTAAACATGTCTTTTTTTATTAAGCCTCCTTGGCAGCATGTAATGGTTACAGGGTATCAAAAAAATATTTGCGCGTTAAAATAGTAGATAAGGCGAATGGTAAGAAAGCAGGAATGACAAAACAAACGCGCCATTTTCTTGACGTTCACCAATTTGACATTTTACGTGATTTTGGACCAGCGGGGAGACGAGGCCGTTTCTCACATCCGCCGGTCGGGTGCCGCGGGCAATGTGACTTGCCATTTGCTGAAAATTACAAACTGCCAAACTGTGTATGTGTGTATATATATGTGTGTGTGTGTGTGCGCGCGCTGCGCTTATGTAATTGAGTTCGAAAGCGGCCAGTCCAGAAGCCACCGAGCCACGTACAAGGCCCAACCCCAACCTCACCCACACCTCCCACCCCCAACCATAGCTAAAGCAGGCCAAAGCACGAGCACATTTTTCACAATTCATTTCATTTTGCAGCGCGCTTGCTGCAAGGCAACATTATTACAAAGAATATTGTACGAAATAGAAGAAATGAAAAAAATGGCAGCATAACTTAAGGCGCTTTTCCATGAGCACACAAAAAAATAAAAAATTAAAATACAAAAAAAAACAAAAAATTGAAAGCGTCTTAAACAAAAAAAAAAAATAATAACAAAAAAAAAGCGAACAAATGCTGCACAATAATTTGGTTTTCTGTTTACATTTGTGCTTCTCTCAGTGCCGGTTGGCAACATTTCAAAGTCGTTCTCGTTGTCAAGTAGCACCAGTACTGGCTGTCTAGACTAAGATGGATTAAGATTAAACCCAAGTAGCCCGCGAACTGCAGACTGCTTCAGCAGCAACAGCAGCATCAGCATCAGCCCCCGCTGCAGCTCCCGCTTCAGCTTTCGCTGCCAACGGCACTAAACAATTTTTCTTGATTTCTGCAGCTTTTTGGTTTTCCACTCTTTTAGCTTTTCAACCATTTCGCTCGCTTAACAGCCGCTTGTCAGCTTTGTGTGTCTGCGAGCATTAGAAAATAATATTTTATTCGCTTCACTTACAATTTTTCTTGTAGTGCTTGCGCTTGGCTGCGCCACCAAACGCTCCATCTGCCCCATCGTTGCTGCAGGGTCGAAGGCTGACGCATCCGTGCCAGCATGTAACTGTATATGTGTGTGTGTGTATGTGGGTGTGGGTGTTGGTACGGCTGGAGTAGCACCGCCATATTGTTGGAGTTGTTGATGTTGAAAAATGTTACATGCCAGAAATTGCTGGTTACCCACATGGAAATTACGTTGCATGTTTCATTGAGGCGCCCGACTGAACAATCGTCTTCGACTTTTCACTGGTATTGGCCTGGCTCTCAGCAGGCCGACATGTGGAACTAAAGCCCCGACTAAGCTAAGCAAAGTGGCGCTGAGAAGGTACGACTGGCTAAAGAGCAAATAGCCTGTTAAGTTGTCGAGCATATTATTTGCTTAACACCCATTGTTGCGGTCCTTGGTAGATGTTGTCTAAGCGCTTAAGAAAGGATCCGTACTCGAATCCCAGACTAGTATAAGTGTGTTTTTTTTGACTTAACCGTAGGATATAGTATTTAAAATATATATATCTTATTAATTTAGCAGATACTCTAAATAAGTACACACTGCAGTGTACATTTTTTATATAATTTGTTATACAATTTTTTATACAATCCAAAATAAATTTTTGTAAAATATGGATATCAATCATAATCACAAAATTGAATCTAATTGATGTCAAAAAAAAGGAGAAAGTTTTGGAAAGTTTATTGCAAATAAACTTGATTTATCCAATTAAATATGTTCGCGTATGTTTACTCTATTTAAAATTGTTTAAAGGTATTCTAATTTTAGTACTCGCTGTCAAAATATGCTTTTATTTACTATACTACACAGAAAATACGCCTTCGGCATTTTGCAATAGCAACAACAGGCAATGGAGGTAACGCCGTCCCCTAGGGGAGTCCTATTGATGGGCGCACGGGCAAAAATCAATTTTATTTGAATTTTACAATTTAACCAGAAAACCACAGAAAGCATTTTAAACGCATTTTTAATAGACTCAAATATGTGTTTTATAAAAGGCGGCTCGATGCGCATCCACATCCTGGCCAACAGACCGCTATCGGCGATGTATGTAAGTATGTATGTCTATGCATCAATGTATCAATATGTATTGATATTGTTTGTTACAAAATTTGCGCATTTACAAAAGCCATTGAATGCAGCTGCAAAAAACGCGCTAAAATTATCGTTGGCTTTTCGCTTTTCGCAGCAGCAACATCAGCTTCATTGTTCTCTGGCATTTTATTTTGCTGTTGGAAAATTAGTTTTTGTATGTTGTATAGATTTATCTGCCATGTGTGTATGTGCGTGGGTGTGTGTGTGTGTGTGCGTGTGTATCTGTGTTGAATGTTTGCAAATAGTCTGCATACTTTCAGCGCTTATACAAAGTCGCGTGCCTTTTTTGTTGACGTACATACATGCGAGTACATTGCCAGCAAATAGCAAATAACAAATAGCAAATATTTGCAAAGACCGAGCATAAATTGTTTACGAGAACGCAAATTTAAGCGAACGATCGAGCATTGAGCCGTTATTAGCGCTTAAATCAAGAAACATGCAATCAAAGGACAAATATCAGCTTTTCTATATTATTGTCAGTCAAACAAAACCTACACACTCTACTCCAAAAAATTTATTTTTGTCGTGTATTTTCGAAAGACAATCTGTGGAACTGTCAATGAGGACATTTAAATCTAATTTGAACCATATTCTGGGGATCATTTCAATATTAAAAGCAAGGCTAATTCATACCTAAATAACGTATATTCATATACCAAATCTAGTTGAAACTTCAACTAAAAAGAACATTCTATAAATTCTATACACGACTTTTATTCTGTTTGTGCGAGCACAATAATGCTCGTCCCTCCCTATGACACTCTCCCAGGAGCTGACAATGTCCCGTCCAGACCCTGCTCCTGGCTGGCGTTGTCATCGAGCACACATGGCGCCCGCTCGAACCCCAAACCATAACGTCAACTGACCATGAAATGGAAGTGCATAAAATACATCAATGGCGCTGTAGCTGCTGCCAATTGCACGTTGTGTGGTCAAATAGAAGAATGTTGTTATAAGTGCCATTGGCACTGCTGGCGACGGACATCGAAGTGGCCATTCCGCTGACCCAACCTCACGGTTGGCCAAACAACGCGCCTGTTGTCGGTAGCCAGGCCAACGCGCTTAAATGCTGTCCCAACAGGGTTGGAGCATCATCTGGCCCCCCAAATCTCTGGCCACAGGCACAGTCCATTTTGTGTGTGTGTGGACTATGTACCTCACCTTTAGTCCCGGCATCCCCTGCTGTCTGGGCATATTCTGTCGTTGTACTCAAGGTCTCTAATTCTTTGGTATCCCTGCTATTGAAAATTTCCATTGGCGGACCTCGATACCAGCTTTGACATTCTGTACATAAACTCCGGCAATTTAAGCTTATAACAACTGTTCCCAGGCATTTTCTTTTCTCTCTTTTTTCTTTTTTTTTTTTTTGACTGGCTCGCGCAACAGCTGTTGCCGTGCAGAGTTTGATGCAAACATATTGAAGGGACGCATCCACAGTGCCTGCCAAAGTTGGGGGTATCGCCGGCACCCCGAAATATTGTAGCAAACATTGGAGGCTGCTTAGTATTTTTGGATTTTTTTCCACCAGCTTTCAATTGTTTGAAACACAGGGTACGGGCTCTGTTTCCACGCGAAGGAGTCGCTTCCACCCACAATATGTTATTAAACGAGTATCTGCAAAATGAATATTGGGTGAATATAAAATGTTATACAAAGTAGTGCAATAGCTGCAAAATATAGTATATATAAGTATCATTTAATTCAACAAAATTTTGTAATAATATTTAACAGAATTATTTATTTTAAATAATAGAAGACATAATGTTGTGGAAAGTAAATTTAATTCAATCCCCAAAATAAACAAAAACAATACTTAATTTATATCAGGAAATACACAAAATCAAGATTTACTACTTGACCGCAATCTATAGAAGGAGTATTAGAGATTAGATGCGAATTACGTGCCGAATCCGAGCGTATCGAATTGTTAAAGCCTTTCCTGCTTAAATGGCATCCTGTATAGCGTCAGGAGCAACTTGCCTGAATATGTATGTGGCCAAATATGTACTCGCTGAGAATCCGTTTACAGGCGCAATCTAGGTAAATGCTACTAGCTTACACACTGACACTTTGACTGGCGTCACTGGCGACCATTTGCTCCATTTTCATCTCCACTTTCATCTCCATCTCCGTCTCCGTCTCCGTTTTTGTTTTCTACGTGCCCGGCCAACTGCTGGGTTTGCCAGCAGGTGCTGGTGCTCAGTCGTGCTTAGTTGTGCTTGTGCGTCGTCCATTTCTTGCGCTACTTTTGGCCAGTCCAAGACCCAGCAAAAAGACTGTTTGTGCGCCTCGGTTGAGATTGGGGCTGGACTTGGCTGGCATTGGGCGGCGTTATCAGAGTCGGAGTCACGGCGTCACTGGCGTCACGTGGTCACAACATAAAAACGTGATGAAATTTCACAAAAATAAAAGTGCTCACCCCAGGCTCGAACTCCCCCACCCCGTCAGTGGCCCAGTGACAACGACAACGGCCGGCATTTGGTGTCGATGGCGAGTTGTGGGCGTGTTCTTCGGGCGGGGTGGTGGGGTGCTCTGCTTTTACGATCACGGTCATGCGATTGCTTGACATGGCTAAATGTGCCTTAGCAGCGTAAATAAGTAGTAAAAAATTTATAGGATTTACGCTTTGGGCCGCACAACAGTTGCAAAGGTTTTTGGTGTGAAACAAAAACGCGCACAATTAATAAAAAAAAGTATTTCATGGGGTTGTTGGAGAGCAGCCGTGACCTCTACTTAAGGCATGCACATCCCGACCGCATGATAAACAATTACAAATGTCACATCTTTCCCAAGACCGGGCAGCCTGCTGTTCCATGGCCATCATCTGAGCTAAACTGCAATAAAGCCAGCCCCAAGTCGCAGTTGCCCATAAGCGTGCAGCTCATAAAAGCCAAAGGCAACAAACAGCAACAGCCAGCGAGCAGCGGACAATGGACAAAAAGAGTTCACCAACGCCATCTACAACGTCGTCTCCAACGCCTTTGCCTGCGCCTGTGCGCTCGTCCATTTTTATAATCGCATTTTTATGATTAAGACGCATTTTATGGGATTTTAACTGCTATTATTTTCGCTTTTAACTGTCACAATAAAGTCAAAGTTAAAGACAGCAAAAGCTCCAAACAGCTCTCGTCTTTGTTTATGCGGTCCACAGCGTTTTCTGTTGCCCAAATGGTCCTCCGGGTAAGCAAACCGAAGGGAAACGGGGAAGGGGAGGCACTGCTAAAGGCAGAACATTCATTCTGGCGTAAAGTTTACTATGTAGATTTCAAACAAGAGATTTCTTTCCGGATTACACTATGGGGACAAGCGCATTTCATTACAAACCCAATGGCACAGCATTATTAAATAAGATATCGATGTCAGCTGTGAAAATCTACTTAATTTGATCTAATCATTATCATAAAAACACATATTTTTAGAATATTTGAAATAAGCGTGAAATTTTATTTCATTTGATGCCCATCGATAATGATTATGCCTGCATATCAAAATAAAAAGAAATATTTATACCTAGTATGGGTACTCCCAAAACTAGATAGATTGAGGTTATGTCGATAACTATCGATCACTATTTAAATCGCAATTTAGCCGATTAATCTTGTAAATCAATTATAAGTCTTCTACAGAGCATTTTCCTCCTTTCCCTTGGCCATAAAACGATTAAGCTCAACCACATTTACGCCCAAATACCCCAAAGTCAATGCCCGCCATTACTGGGTTAAGTTTAATGCGAGCATATCCGCAATGTCTCAACTCAAATATACAAATAAATATTGTTGTAAAAATTGATAAGCCCATCAAACGGCAATGGCTGAAAGGAACAAACGCCATTAGCGAAGTTTACGGTACAACGTCAGCTTTTATGTGGCCAAGGACGTGGAAGAGGCGAGACGTCAGGTGAGGGGAGGGGAAGGCAGAGTAAACGCAAAAATGAGTACAACAGTCAAACGGCAACTCAGTCAAAATGCTCGGATATGAACTCTTTTTTAATGAGGTGCTAAAAATGCCGTTATTGTTATGACAGTCGGGCGGGCATTAACGGCTGCTGGCGCTGACTGCGGCTCTAAATGCCGACACGCAGAGCTTTGTGTGCTTTTCGGCAGGACATTAACGTTAAAGCAAAAGTTTTAATGCAGATGCGGTAACTTGGCCCAACGGACCGCTCAAGCGCCGTTTAAACATCGATTTGTAAATTGTTAAATGATTGCCGGCTAAATGTGCGTGGCTAATGCCCCGAACCGCCCCCCATTGGCAAGGGTTGTTCGAACGGGATGCGGTACACGGGACACGAAATGTTAAGGGTATATGCACGTCTGGCTTGGCAGGACTCTCATGTATGCAGCATCATCGAATTCCTCGCATATTCGAACAATGCGCGCACATTTCTTTTTTTTCTAACGTGCGTTGGCTTAGCAGCCGACGCAGGCAGCGGCAGAGGCAGCAACGAAGGCAGAACTGACATATCGTGCGTTTTTTTGATTTGAATACCCTTTAGCAAAAGTCCTGGGTTTATAAAAATAGTTATATTAGGTTAAAATTGAGAGTTGTAGATAAAAAAATTATTTATAGAAATTTTTTGAAATCCAATACATTTTTTTTATTTATGCATATCTTAACTTCACCCTTCTTTCATTTGATTCGGTTTAAAGTATTTTAATATTCAATCTAATTTCTAATATAGAAATCATATATAGTTAATGTGAAATATTTGTAACCAATTCCTACTTACTTAAAATTCGTATGGCTGTAATTCATCAGCAGCATCTTGAGCCCCCAACCGCCTGGCCTTATTAAAGCACTTCACTTACCGCTCAAGCGATTTGGCGGCCCAAAGTGGGGCTTGAGTCCAAGTGCGGAAGTAACCATTGAATATTCAAGCAGCTAACACTTGTGGGTCCCAGTTCGGAGCCGGGATGTAGTTCTTAGAGGGGGAGGCGGGGGGCTTTGTTTCATTGGCGATTTTTATGAAACTTTGGCCAGCATTTAGAAAAATGTTGCCTTTTTGACAAACATAACACTTTGGCAGCCCGAGACGGCAGCAGTTGGCAAACAAATTTGAATTTATATTAATTTATTAGCATAGCAAAAGCGCAGCAGTCAACGGCAGTGGACAGTGGGACAGTGGGCTGCCGTAAGCCCAAATCCAAGCCACAAGGTCCAAAAGTTTCGAGAGCAGGCATTGTAATGAAAATGAAAAGTAATTCCACAATTTCTAGCAATGAAGTCGCTAATTTGAAATGTAAATTGTCGAGCTAAGCAGTGGCAAATAAAAAAAAAAATACAAAAGAATAAAAAGTACGAGTGCTTTCCGCCAAATGACTGCTGGCTCTGAGTCCGGACGGGTGTTGGCGGGGTTCGCACGGCACGGCTCATCTACACACATTTATTAATACGCGCATTTTTCACACCGGATTTGCATGTGGCCAGGGCTAGTCCGGAACCAGAGCGACTTCATTTTGAGTTTTAAGTGTCGTCGTAACCCCCCACCCCCCGAACCCCCTCAAGCATCAAAAATTATATGCAGCATTTGCGTGAAATATGCGCCCGAGCCAAAGTAGCTGGCGCTATGCAAAATTATGCTAATGCCGCGCCCACAGCCCAGGTGGGCGTAGCGCCAGTTGCAGACCCGCCTGCGTTTTATGCAACGAAATTTGCCAAATGTCAACCAGTTAAGGGGCCGGGGTTGCTGTTGACTTTGGCTTGCATGCAGCTGACAGGTCGACAGTTGGCAGTGCCAAAAGCCAAAAGCCGAATGCTAAAAGCCAAAAGAGGGCACACATGCAAAACAAACGAGTGCCAAAGAACTTTAACAAGCGAGCTTGCACTTTAAAGAGCAAAATACGCATCCCACTCTCTGCATCCTGGCATGCGATCCACGCCAGCTTAGCGTTTACCTACACACTCATAAAATGCGCATTAAAACATACAGCGTTGGTCGGGCAAAATCCGAAAGGATTTAGTTACGCCACAGGAGGTGGTTACTTCACGTCTATTGCGCCATCTTTGCATACACACACACACACACACACACACACACACATCAACACACACACACACACAGAGTGAGCGAGAGCCAACCGAGCAACCTCTGCGCCCCAGCTGGTAACATGAATGGCTTTTTCATCCATCAAACATGGCGTCAAACGTCACAAGGCTTGGAGCACAAAAAGGCAAGCCAGAATGCCCAACCCCAGAGCTCTATTGTCGTCTAATACCACAGCGCCCCGGCCCCGGCCCCGACCCCGACCCCAGTCACAGCCCCAGCTCCAGCCATCCCCCCCGCATAACCGACGTACCCCATCAAAGCCATGCATCACTTCCGCAGCCGCTGTTGGTGGGTGCGGCTGCCACCGCCGTGGGCTACATAATCTTTCGAGCTTTATGTGCTGATGACTTGCTGAGCCTGAGCTGGCGATGCCATTGCTGTTGCTTTTGTTGCTCTTGTTGCTCTTGTTGCTCTTGTTGTTGTTGTTGTTGTTCTTGTTGTTGCTGCTGCTGTTGAGGTCGAAGCTGTGTGGGCTGTTGGGGTTTACTGCGTGTTTGGTTGTTCCGAAATGTGCTGAGTCGGTTTTTGTGCTTGGTCGGATTTTCTACACTTTTGTTGGCATCACCCAGAGTGCTGTTCCTTCCCAATGTTGCTGTTGCTGTTGCTGTTGTTGTCGTTGGCTCAGCATGTTGCTGGCTTCTAAATACATGGACACACACACTAACATAAGCACAGACATTCATATAATGCTTGTAATATTTGCGCTTAGCCCTTACGAGGGGGCAGTACGTAGAACGTAGAACGTAGAAGGCAGACGACAGGCGGCGCGAGCGCCCCAAGTGTCCTTGGGGCTGCGCTTTCGCATTTCAGTCGAGTTCAAAATGTTTATTTTGTTGTCCTTAGGTTAGTCGCTTGCTCATTTTGTGTTCCTAACGCTTGTTTGCCGTATCTTGTGTGCGTGTATTTCTATGTATGTGTATCTCTGTGTGAGTGTGTGTGCATTGCTTTTTTACAGAGTTTTTTTGTGTGTTATTTGATTTGAACTGTTTGCATTCAGTACTGTTTACATATCCCAGGAATATCTAGCCCGTGCCTCCGGTAAATATCCTTGATCCACTTGCAAACAGAAGCAGCAGATTTTCCCAGCCGACGCTTTAAAATTCAAGATCTTTAATTAAACTGAGTTGAGGAGCATACAACGTACAAAAAGAGAGGACGCGAGAGATTAATAGAGAAAGCGAGTAAAACAGAGAGGGAGAGAGAAAGAGAGAGCAAAAGTGTAAGAGAAATGAATATGTTTTAAACGTCGATCTAAATGAAAAATCATGACTGAAATGCTATAAAACATCAAAATCGGTTCAGTTTTGACAAAGTTATGGGAGGTTAAAGTGTGGGAGCTACGGAGCAAAACAAACAAGGGGTCCCCCTTGTAATTTTTTAAAAATTCAAAAAAAAAAATATTTTTTTATAAATGAACATATTTTAACCTAGAATCGATTTAAATGAAAAATCATGACCAAAATGCTATAAAACATCAAAATGGGTTCAGTTTTGACAAAGTTATGGGAGGTTGAAGTGTGGGAACTACGGATTCAAGCTCCTTACATGTCAAAATTTTTATCGATTTTGGCATGATTTTTG
>SCDY01002108.1:0-17594 GCA_004143825.1 Drosophila micromelanica | reverse complement strand
TGTAAACGAGCTGAAATGTTTATAGAACCAGATCGCAGGGTTCAGGGTATCTCCTAGTCGGGCGGCCCCGACTAGAGCCTTCTCACTTGTTTTTTAATTCTTTACTAATGACTAATGGCTTCTTCTATAAACCCTGTGGAGAGGGGGCGTAAGACCTTCAATTGCACTTTGGATTTTCCGATCGCTAGTTATTGCCTAAACATTTCACTGATATTTCGCTTTTTTTTTTGTGTATGGTAATATATATTTTCTTTAAATGTATATTTTTTTGTTTTGTTTTAGCGCGGCGTTTTCTTGTTTATTTGTCGCCCGTCTAAACGTCTCGAGATTTTATCATAAACTGATTCTATAGTCTATTGCTGTTTTTGTATATTTCGCTTTTCCCACTGGCCAGAAAAGCGAAAAACTTTTCGCGCATAGCGCCAAACAAAACAAAACAAGAAATTGCTTTTTGTTGCGGCACGTCGAATATTGAACACCCTATGGCATATATCGATTTCAAACATATATTTTCAATAAATCCTTTTTTCATTAAACCAATGTCATGAGTTTTTAGAAAATTCTATACTTTATATGTTTCTAAAAAAGTATAATATTTTTTATTTTAATTTTTGTTATAGTTAGAAACCAAAATTTAGTTCTAACGTTCGAGCTAACATGTATTTAAATTTTATTTTAAATTTCAGATTATTGCAGTAGGAGCTTTATAAGCTGGTGGCTTTAAAACTGTTAGATTATTTAAATTAGTTGAAATATTTGCAATATATTTACTAATCTTTACAAATTTAAAAACCGCCGCAAGCGTAAATAAATGTATACAATAATGTGTGCACATAAAGAGAAGGCGTGTTTATATACCTATATATGCACATGTTTTAAAAATCAATTTATAAATTACTCACATATCACTTAAAGCCGAAATAAACAAGTGAAAATTGCGGAACAATTTAATAATGTATATCTGTAGATCCGTACCAGCTATAATATTGAATTTGACGCTAATAATGTTCATGAAATGTCTCAAATCGGAAACCAAAAATTGCGCTGGGAAAATATCTACAAAATATAGAAATTGAGCAATAAGAGAGTAAAAGAGAGGAAAATAGGAAAATATAGAAGAGTAAGAAGAGAGTAAAACGTAGAAGAAAGATCTTTTTGGTTTTTTTTGGCGTACTGGGAGCTTATAATTAGCGCAAATGAAATCAAAATAGGGAGGTGTGTTTGGCATTTACGTCAACTTAATACGCATCGCTAATAGACCCTATAATCACATTGTATATACCTTCAATATGATGTTTACGTATATTGAGAGCTTTATAACTATAGAAAATTCTCTGTCGCTGGTCTCCTACGCACATTATGTACTCTTAATCCCAGTGATATATGATTTTGATTAAATCAAAAATTATATACACGTATATGTATTTGTATTATATATTAGCTTTTCGTGGTTTAGTATCGTGTGCCCACATGCAAGGAAAATTTTGGCGTCAGCCACTTGATCAGCTGCCAAGTGTGGCTGCTAATTTATTTGAACGATATTCAAATTAGTTTAGCAGACTCCCCTTTTCCCTCTCGTACTACCAAAGTTTTTTTGATTACTTACCACAATCTGATAGATTGACTTTGTCCAAGAAGGGATCGGCACGGGGTAACTGAAAGAAACATAAAGAAGAGAAGTTAAAAATGATTGTTTATTTTACGTAATAAGGAGTTTTTGTGACAATAACATAATGTTAACTTTTTGATAGGAAGAACAACATAAATTACTGATGTTACCAATATAACTTAACACACTCTCTAATAAAACTTAACTTACAACATAATATTACGTTACATAGTAGTTTAAGTAATTGATAAGTTCGAAATAAAACTATTGACATGTAACATGGCGTTTACAACGCATATACTTTAAAAGAGAACCTGTTTATTTATTATTTTGTTGACGTTTTTTACACAAATTCTCAAGAAGCAAATGACACATACTAATAGATTTTAAGTAGAATATACAACAGAGAAAATAAAAATTGTCAGATAAATTATTTAAATAAACCTATATACTTAGACACTAAGTGGATGAACACACATTATTTGATTACACTGTCCAATCAGCTTCCATTATCATTTTCAAGGTTCAGTTTGTAGACGAAAGAACAAAAAATGCTTTAGATTTGGGTCAAGCAATGATTGTCACGTTTTCTCATTTGACTAATATGTGTAATGCGTATATGTGAGATTGGATGTATGTACTAAACACATATATGTACATATATAAACACCGTAATCGCTTAATCGTAAAACATTAAAAGAATGCAAACTTCAATTTAGTATTAATGAGCACCTTTCTCTCTCGATCTCTCTCTATATATAGTGCATAAATTAATACGTTAAAATTTAAAAAAAAAAAGCTTTCAAATGTGCAGTTGTGGAACAAGTAGCGACCGTAAGTGCCCATAGGCAAACAGGCATTTCAAAAGTTTGCAATCTCTGTAAACAATTATACAGCATGTGTGTGAATAGGTGGGAGAGAGCAAGAGCTTACAGCGCTCTCTCTTTCCATCTCTCTCTCTCTCTCTCTATCTGTCTGACCAAATGCGACGACGGACGCGTCAAGGCAATCGAAGTGACACTGAGCACAGCAAAAGCTGTTAGGCAAAATAAGGTGAATGCAAGATAGAAATGCCTAAAAAATGCAATAACAACAACGAATACGAAAATCAAAAAGCACAAAAGCTCAACAATATGCAAGTAGCCAAGTACCCCACTCTTTCTATCTCTCTCTATCGACTTACGCTAATTTTTCGCCCCGACTGCAACTGTTGCTGCTGTCGCTTCCATTGCTCGATCTGCTCAATGCTATAGTCACTTCGCCGTCGCAGCAACAGACACTGATGCACCGGCGCGGGTGACGAATGGCGAGGCGAATTGTGGGTGCTTTGGCTGTTGCTGCGTCGCTGATAGACCAGCGACTGCTGCAGTCCAGTTGAAGCCAGTTCGCCGTGTGATGCTGCCGGTGAATGACCTGCCGACAGACGTTTGCCCGGCACCAAACCATTTGCAATGCTCTTGTTGCTATTGTTGTTGCGCTGCTGCTGCGGCGGCGCTGACGGTGGCTGCGACTGCAGCTGCTGCTGCTTCTGTTGATGGTTATTATTGTTGTTTATTGTTGCCTTGCGACGCAGCAGCGCTGCCGGCATTGCTGCCGACAGAGTTGCTGAAAGTTTTTTGCAGTCTTTTTGTTTAACTTTAGTTTTGCTGTTGTTGTTGTTTCCGTTGCTGGCCGCGCTGATGTTGTCATCGCGTCTGCTTACGTGCTGCGAATGGCGTTGGCCATCTACAAAATCTGTAAAGTTTGCACTATTCAGCAGCTGATAGTTTGCGCCGGCCGTGGTTCCGTTATTCGATAATAGCGTGGGCAGATGACTGTAACGCTTCTTTCGGTACAGCGGCGAATTACTGAGAGAGCGCGCCTTGCGCGCAACCTTCGCATGCAAGCTATCATAGCTGCCCATGTTCTCGCTGTTTCTCTCTTTGCTGCTTTTGTTGCTGTTATTGTTGTTGTTGCTGTCATTATCGGGCAGATTTGGGTCAAAGCGCACGCTTAATTTGCCATTGTTACTGTGTGGTAATTTGGAAGCTGCCTGCTGTGACACACCTGCGGCCGCTACTGGTACGGGGGGTAATACGCCAATGCGAGGCGTGCTCGATTCAAAGGCGGAATAGCGACGGCGATACATGTGCAAATACACAAATTCACACGAACTTTAAATGTATATGAATATATATATTTAGTGTACACACACACACACACACACACACACACACACACACACACACACACAAACGCACTGATAAACACTCTCGTGTAATGAAACAATGCGTAGATGAAGAAAATGAAAATTCGCAAGCGAACGTTGGCTTTTGCGTTTTGCTATTTTCTCAGCTTTTCGTATTCTGTTCCGGGCACGTCTGCGCGCTCCCAAATGTAAACGTAAACTGGTTAACAATTTTGTTGAGCGTAGCTGCCATATGATCGCCTCATGTGTGTGTGTGTGTTTGTGTGTGCGTTGTGAGTGCTAAGCAAACACACACACACGGCAAAGAGAGGCCAATCTATGGCGTATCGAAGTTCAAACACTAAACAAAAGGTTTCCTCTACATAGTTAAACATATATCAATATTTATATAGCTACCCTGGCTATTAATAATTTAGTTCAAACAGCTACCAGCGCTTGTTTTAATCTATAATTTAATAATAATAATTTAATTGAACTCCATGCTCTGCTTCTTTGCCCATCCCAGTTGCATTGTGATAAACACATACTCTAACTATGCAAGTGTGTATACACAAAAAAAAAAAAATCACAAAAAAAGCATGGCATTCGTTTGCTCGCATTCTTGAAGCTTCTTCAAAAAAAAAAGGCAAATAGAGCGTGCGAGAGTGTGGCAGAGCATGAGTGCTTAAGCAAAGAGAGAGAGAGTGCCAAGTGCTAAGTGCTCACCCACATGTAGGATAAGCAGTGGGCGACTGCGAACGGGGAGAGAGAGAAAGAGAGAGAGAGAGAGCTCGCGACAGTAAGGCTGCCGCAGCAGCAGAAAAGGCAAGGGCGCGGGAGTGTGTGGGAGGTAAAGAGGCTGACTGATAAACAAAGTAAACTATGGGCTCCGATTGAATGTCGGGAGAGAATTTAAAATCAAGTCAAAATTCATATGTGGGCTGCACGCATTAGGTAATAGAAAATAAATTATGTGAAATATCCGCAATAATTAATCACAATTAGCAGAGGCATAAACACACACACACATGCATACTTAAAAAAAAATACAAATATGCGTTGCTTTCACCGCAACTGACGTCAAGCCCGCCAATTCTTGTGGCGAGCTTTAAATTGTCGCACTTGGCAAAATACATACAGACACTACAGGCACTAATAATGAAATAAACCAGTTCCGCCTTAATGACCACGTTGCGGAGTGTGAAGAATTGTAAACAGACGCAGCGCGTTGTTGTAAGAACCTTTAAGCCAATTACGTTGACCTTGCGGTTGCGTTAACAAAACAGAACAAAAACAATAACAGAAAATAGTTTACGATAATGATAAGGCTGATGACAATATTACCAAATTGGAGTGGCTAACACACAACATTTATATTACCTATGAAATTGTGACTAATTTATATTCGAAGCTATATAAAAAATTATCAAGAAAAACAACAACAAACGTTATTTGCAAAAAACCAATAAAAATACAATAATAGCTAGGACAATGTACATTAACAGCTGTTAAACGAAAATGTTAACTGACAAATGCACAAGAGCGTTGCATACTCGTCGGCTGCAGTAGAAAAAAAATAAGCGAAATTTAAGCTGCTCAAGAAAATGCTTGGGGTAGGCAACAAATACAATAAAACTAAAGCCGCAGCTGACCTAGTAAAACAAATTGTGCTAACGAATGACAAATGAAAAAGGGAAGGGGATGAGCAAATAATTCAATGTGGCCCCAAGTGATTTTTCAATGTCAAGTTAAGCTAGAATGAAGTAGAAGGAAACCGAAAACTGATGCAGTTCTTAAGGGAATTTGTGGTGAGCATAAATTTATTTGCTAAAGGAAAATTATAAGTTATAAGTACGAGAGTGCAAGTGTAAGAGAGAGATACAAGATTTTATGATTTTTACTAAAAACTATTGAAATATTAAATTTAAGTTATCGATTTTGACAAATTTCATTACATTATATCATGTATCTTAAGAACAAGAGTTATTGATTGACTTTGTGAAATATGTTTTTAAAGTTTGAAAAAATAATGCTATATCAAAAAGTAAATGTGAATAACTCTTTTAAATATAAATGGAAAATTAATGTGCATTTACTTGGAAGCTTAAAAATAATTGAATTTCGTTGCTTAAGAGTAAGTCTTTGAAATCTTCTTAGGGCCAAAATTATATACTTCTGTTTTAAAAATAATAATGGTATACTGGGAAAATCTATGAACTCTCTTGGTAAGTTTTAACTTTATGATAATGGTATATTATGTCATAAGGGGGATTCTTCTTTTAAACTTCCGATTATCTGATTAAGTTAGGTTACACATAGATTACTTACACCTCTGGAGTCTCGGAACAGTATAGCTGCATGGTGAGGATCTAGGGTGCCATCTCCGCGATAGCTGCGCCCGGCAGCGCCCACAGAAGCGCGTCGTTTCTCCAGCTCCGCCGAAGCGCGACGCATATGAGCACCTAATGAAGAAAAAGAGTAGAAGAAATTTATAGTAACCAAATGGGACAGAGAGAAGGATTAAAACTAAGCCTAAGATTCTAGACAGCAAGTACCAGTTACGCATTTTACCTTCTTTGAGAATGCGATCGAAGATCTTATAGGTCTCGCCGCAATCCTCCAAAACGCGATTCGGCCTGCCGAGCGTGTTCACATCGAGACTCTTCGAGCGTGTGCGAAAATTCTCCTGCGGATCATGCTGTGGCGATGTGCAGACGCTCTGAGCGTCGTGACTTTTCCGAGGCCACATCTTCTTGCCAAAATGCTTCAGCATCTCCGCTATGGAGTGATGATGATGGTTATGATGATGGCTATGATGATGGTGCTTCTCTCTGTTGCTCTTGTGCGGCGAATTGCTCTGATTGTGCCCCGATCCCGTCTCCTGTTCGTCAATGCTGAGGCTCTTCGCAAACGATGTATTATCGAAGCGATGCCGGTGTCCCGGCACGTCCATGCTGTACGCCGACTGCCGTGATCCGACCGCCGCCGACCCGTAGTCATCCATTGATGTGGCTGCGGCGCTCACCCTGTGGAAGATCGATATGGCGGTGGGTCGCTCCGAGCTGCGCTGCTGTCCGCTGGCGCCCGTGTGCGTAAAATACTGATGATCCCCCTGGCTCTCGCAGATGTCATCGAGATCATGTGGAAAGTAACCGCCGGACGGTTGTGCCGTCGGTGGCGAGCCAAAGTCTGGAGCGCCGCGGCGCATGCTCTGCAAGGAATTCGGGTCATTAAGTTGGGGTTCATTGGGATTGACCAATTGCAAAATGGAACCCGGAATACAGCACTTTTCTAACATTAAAAATTACTTTTTTCATCTCCAGCAAATGTCTATCGAATAATTAAAAAGTCCTTGGAGTACACCTCTAATAAATCAAAATTTAAGTGTCGTTTTTTTTTTTTGTTATCGATTTGATCAAATTTTATCAATCTATTTAAGAAAATACGTTTAATCAATAGATTAGTTTTTACTACTTCTCTATCAAATCAGAATATAAATATTTATCAATTATCGATTAGTCGTGACTCTTGAAATATATCAATTTTGTTCAATTTTAAAACTCTGTATTAGACTTGATAAGCACATAATGTGATTAGATTATATTTCGTAAAAATTTTAATTGAATTAAAACTTTAAATATCTCATCTTAAATAAATCGATAACAACTAATACTGAACCGATGACAAACGTTTCAAATACTGTTATTTCCAGTGCTGTAAAACGGGGTCACATGCATTCGGTTCAGTTCGCTTACGCCGTAGATAGCCGGACTCTGAGATCGATCTAAGAAGCTGCGCTTCGAGGAGGGCGTACGCTTGAGGCTCCCGCCGGCGCCCGTTCCGTTGTCATAGGAACTGCGCTGCCCGCAGCTGGCGCCGGTCGTCAGGTGCAAGGGCGAGTTGTACTGATGGTGATTGGCCAGCGATTTGTGGGCGTCGGGCACGGCCTGTGGCTGCGAGTGGCGCTCGGTTTGCCACTGGGCGAAGGCGCTGCCGGTGACGCCGCCCAAGGTCGAGTTGTTTGAATTGTTTGAATTGCTGCTGGAGCTGTTCGAGGAAGTCTGCAGCCAGGATGGGTCGTAGGAGTTCCGGCCGCTGTTGTGGTGCGACCAGCTGTCGGCGCTGCTGCCGCTGACGCCGACGCTGCTGCCAGCGCTTATTTGTTTCTCGACGGCGTGCTGCCGGCAGAGATGGGTGATGCCGTGCATTTTGTTTTTGCAGTTGTTACACTTTTATAACGCAGTGTAAAACAAGTATTGTACGGTGTTGTTGTTGTTATTGTTAATTTGTCAATTGCAGCCAATGCGTTTGTCAAAGTCACTTATTTACTTATAATTCATCACTTTTTCTTGTCGGTGCCTCACTCACTCATTCTCTTTTCTAAAGTCACATAATCCTTGTTCTGTAAATTTAAATATGACATCAGTTGTTGTTGTTCTTGTTTGCACTTGCACTTGTCAAAGAGCTTTGTGCTTTTCGCTCGCTCTCTCTGTCTATCGCTTGGAAAAACGTCGTCAAGTTGAACGCACTCAAATTAAGTCAAAGCTGCAGACGACGTCGACGTCTCTGCGCGCATGCTTTAACGTTTTTTTTATGTATTTTTATAAATGCGAGCACATAGGCTATCGCGTATGTGTGTGTGTTTGTGTGCACTTTTGCATCACTATTTCAGCGAGTTACTTACATTTGCTTAACAGTCGCTGACACGGTTAAGCGTTTTAACAGCGGTAACGTCAGCGACCAGCGACTGCGCAACATGCACTTGAAAAAGTTCAACACAGCACCCACATGGCCACCGTAGTGTCAATGCGCGCACAGCTTTTGTTTTTGTACTCGTTCACGAATGTTAAAAGAGTATATTGGTTTTACGAAATACCCATCTGCCATTAAAACTAGATACATTTTGGATATATTTTTGGGTCTATCTGCGTCAGAGTGTTAAGACTTTTTTCGCCTACGAGCAGTGAGACTCAAATCAGGAAATTCTATAGCTTTAAGCTGAGAGTCTTCACCATTTTTATAAAGAGATCAACAAAAATTAATAAATTTGATATTTTTCTTAAAATTTGTAAACACACCGCTTTCTACTGTTTCAAGCTATTGTTACACTGTGAATGTGTATCGAACTGTCGCGTACAGTCGACCGCAACGTATTTTTTTTTTGTTTTTATATTATTTTCTCACTGCAGCTGCTGCTGTGCTTTGCGGATCTTTTGTTTTTGTTTTTATTCTTGTGCTCGCGCACAGTTGAAAATTCTCTGGGTACACACACACACACATGCACACTCACCCACATATATATATAAATATTTATGTATATAGAGAACAACGTTTTTGATGCTTGTGACATTTTCGTCACCTGATCGCCAGCGTAGGTGTCTTTACATTCGCACAAATATATTTTTGACACTTCCAGTGACATTTTCATTGTATTGACCCTGCTCAATTTAAAGCTTTAATAAACACAACTTTCTGCACATAGTTAAAGTTAACGGTTACTCTCAGTCAAAAGCTACTTTTTACGATTGCTTTGCTTCGTTGTAAATAAACTTTATAGCCGCGTAAGAAAATAATACAAAACTTCGTAAAGAGAGACAAGACTAGCCAGCAGCGACGTCGGCAACTGCGGTAGCAGCGACGCTAGCATAGTTCTATTTATACTATCAAAGCGACACTTGAACGAGTTGAAAGTAGTGTAATGAAGAAAACAAATGGGAGGCAAATTTGATAAATAGGCAACATGAAAGGCATTTAGAATAATAACGATTATTGATTACAAAGCTGTTGAAATGTTTGTGTAATCGAGCGCAAGTTCAATTGAGGTTAAGTTGGATCCCAGGGGAACCCCGCCCACCCCTCGCACGACCGTAATCAAATTTGGTGTAAATTAATGCGAATTATTGAAACCAAACAACATACAAACATGTACACACAACCGCTTGTCTAAAAATGCCAGCACACACTGAGCATGAAAGAAAGAAAAGTAAAACTGTGCACGTGCAATGTGTAAACAAGTGCCAAAGAGAGCACAAGTAGTGAGAGCGCGAGCGTGAGTAAGCGCATCGTTAGGGAGCTTGCAGCTATGTGCGTAACCGCTTAACAGGGCGCTGTTAACAGCTGCGGTATTTGTTGTTGCCTGTTGTTTACATGCCGAACATGGCGCGGCCATCAGCGTAATGAACACCGCACACTTCATTATTTATGACCTTGAGTTGCGTACGCGAACAAGCAGAGTGCAATTGAACAGCAATTTCCCCCAAAGGTTGCACTTCTAAATCGCATTAACAGAGTGAAATGGTAGGGGGAATGTAAATGTTAAGTGCGCATTAAGCACTTGTTCTTATTAGAAATCCTTTGTGGGTTGCCTGAGCCCAGTTGAAGAGCGCCATAAAGAAAAGCGCGCAAAATGTTGCAAAAAAGTAAAAAAAAAAAAAAAGACACAATAAAGCATGCAAACGACAGGAACGTGACCTGTACCAAAAATACAACTAACGAGGTGGGATTTAAATGGGCTCAGCGCATGCGCTGCCATGAAAGTGAAAGTATATAAGCAAAAGGCATATGTAGTATATACAAGTATATAGATATAACCAACCCACAGACATCCCTATTAGCTTATAGCCGCGGGGCTGTACAAAATTCGAAGTGCGCATTTAGGTCAAGTTTATTGAAATATTGAAAACTTATCAAAGTTGGCGCTACTTAAAAATTCAAATATTATTCAACTGATAAGCTTATCGGGGGCCCCAACTAATTGTCTGACAGACCCCCACTAGACATCCACAGATAAGCCAGCCCAAAAATTGAGTTATTGTTGTTCTTTGTGCTCAACTTGTCAACAAAAAAATACACAAACTAAAATTACAAAAAAAAAAGTGAGCAGTTAAATAAGTTGTTTACAAAAGACTGAATTTTTGCCAGTCGAAATTTAAACACTCTTGTCAGCATAGAGAATATTTTTCAATATGTTTCTTTTTTATATCAGATTGTTTTTTAAAGAAACTATAATTTTTAAGATCACAAAGCTCTTAATTAAGGCTTCTAGCTGGAATAAAAGTTGTTCATTATTTTTATTATTTATAACCAAATTATTATATTGTGTTATATAATTGTGAGATAAAAGAGTGTGTAACATATTTCGTAGGAAATTTTTAGTAGCCCTTGTCAGGGTATTAAAACTGATAAAGGGAAGCATAAAAGTTTGTTGGCATTTCATTTTGATTTTTTTGTTTTGTGATAAATGTGAAACCGCTTAGGGGGCAGTTCTCTAATTTAAGTGACCAGCATTCACCTTGAACGTGATTGGGAATCGGATATGTAGCCATATATGTAGGTAGGTATGTATACACTATATATTAGTTTTGCTTTTCGGGCTGCGTCATGCATTGAACATGCGCCCAACATTCGGCTTAAACTTTCAAAAATGTGCCAAATATGCGAATTCTTTTTTATTCTTTTTGTTTTTTGTTTTTTTTTTTTATAGAAAAGAGTTCTCCAATTACGCGTTTTATATATTTGCTGACTGTTGTTTGTGTTGGAAATTGAAAACAAATATTACGACCAATTTTTGAGTTCGATGGCTTAGCGCTGAACTCAAGCCAATGCGATAAATTGAATTTTATTTAAATCATGTGTTTTATTTTTTTTATTTTCGATAAGCTGCATTTATATAAAAACGATGTATGCACTGAAAATTTAATATATGCTCTATGTATTATTAAAAATTATAAATTTATAATTGACAAATTTTAAAAATTATTTTTGCTTTGAACTTTGGTTACAAGTCAATGACCTATTGCAAATACATAGACAGAGAGCATATATACATAGGTATGTATATATAAATGCCCTGCAATTTATCCTTGAGATGTAACTTTGAACTTTACAGTGGCTGACCTTGTTTCGGGCATATGGACTTACGGCCGGACAACAATGCACACTTCGCAAGCCCACAAAGCTGTCATTATAATCGTGTTAACCCAAGTGATTTCTGTGCTAGCTTGTCAGTTTAATGTGCGTCTAGTTGTGGGCGTGTGTCTGTCTGTCTGCCTCACTCTCTCAACCATTCTCGCTCTCTTTCTGTCTTTTGCTCTTCCTCCCCTGCTCGCAGTTTCCGCGTGCAATTAGACAAGTGCACTTGTTTTTAACTTAAATGCGACCGGAAGCGACTTTTAGTAAAAATTGTTTAAAAAAAATGAAAAAAATTAAAGGAAACAAGATTTTAGTGTAATTTTGTGTTCTTTCTGTTTTACGTTAATTAGTCGTAGGGAACTAGAATCGAAGAAAACCTTCAGAGAAACAACTATTCGTTAAAATGAATCGAAAAGACATTGAATGCGTTTTATGTAATTTTTAAAAGTGTATTTGTTGTTTTTAGTTGATTTGTTGCCAATTCGCGTAATGATTGAGGATCCTTAGAGATGGTTCACGGGACAGATAGAAAAAACTGTCATTTCATAAACATTCCAACTGTCATACAAATAATTTGTATACAAACAATAAATAAATAAATAGTTTAATGATAATATACAATAATATAATATGATAACGTAACTGGTAACTGATATTTCAACTTGCTATTTTTATATTTCAGCCCTTATTGTTATAATCATTACCATTATCACGCCAACCGTAAACAAGTTGCGTAATCTACGAAAAAATATTACAAATTATGGTTGCCCTTAAAACTACCATAAAAAGTTAATAATTATTATACAGCTGTTGTATATAAGTATACAATTAGTAAACTGTCATAATAACTTTTGTACCTAATATTTTACATAATTTGAGTAAAACAACAACTTGTTTTAATAACCCAAACTGCCATTAATACAACTGCCAGCTGAATACTATGCAGCTCAAGCTAACTAATAGATAGAATTCCCTCAAGAAACGCAGCAAATCGACCGATTGATAGCTCATCGTATGATTCATTAGAGAATTACTGAAAGTACTTCCCGAAACTGTAATGGAACGCATGTGTGTGAACTTTGGGGCACCCCGAAGTGCTGTGGACTCACACGTTCCTCACCTCTTATATAACGGTTACCTAATATGCATATATAGAGTAAATACGAAATAGAAAATACTATCGGTTCCATTCTTGTTTGCATTAGCAGTCGAACCGGCAACATTTGCATTGAAAATTTGCCTGTTGCGTTGAGTAAATACTCACACAAAATACTCGATACTCTGGTAATTAGGTACTCAAAATAAGTTGAGTTGAGTCGAGCTCCCGCAGCGGCGCCACGTTGGGGTTCAAGTTGAATAAATGGGTTCGTTTTCTGTTTGCATCTCTAATGGAAATGGCAATTGACTGGAATTGTTGTTGGTATTAAACAAAAAAAAACAACGCCGTAAAAACAGTTAGGTAAATAAATAAATATATATATGTATAGGGGCGCGACTTTTATTTTGAATAATTTAATTATCTTCCTTCCGCTATATATCTATATATAGTTGGCTGGCTAATTGATCTTTTGTCCAACACGTAATTCCAGAACCAGATATTCCATCAGTATAAATACTATTTACTATTAGTAATAAATGCGATTCACGCGCCGAAACCCCTCGGAATATTTGCAAACAGCTGAGAAACGATTTATCAAACAATATCCGAGTCGGGAATAGGTAGAAGAAGCACACAAAATTAATGTGCACCGTAATGTATTTTGATTACACACAATACATAAAGAAAAGCACGTAAAATGTAACCGACAGCGCAATACTCGTTAACATTGATTTTTTACACATTATTATAAAAATTCTATATTTCAAATGCAGATTTATTCCATAGGAAAATCCATGAACAAAATGTCGCATGATGTTTAAAACAAAAATCGAAAAAAAATATATTTTTAAATGTGGAATCAATCTAAAGTATAAATGATGCTCCAAATGCCACCTAACATGAAAATCTTTTCTGTTTTGACGAGTTTTATGAATTGCATCGCAAGATGTTTTTAATGGGTATCATGATGATTTTAGCGGGCACCTGCTAAACTCAGCAGTTTTTTCGGAAAAACACAAGAACTTGACATGAGGATAGTCACATTAGCCTCCATGATAACGTGCTTGGCTGTCATAGGCAAATTTTATTTATAAACATATAAAATGCTCTCTAGTTTCTCTATATTTGCGCATTGTTGACGTCAATGGAAATTTATGCAAATGAGAAGCACGTTCCCTCAAGTATTTGGCAAAGTCCCGAAAATTGTCTTTTGTAGGTGCTAATTAAATTTAATGTGCTGCCATTTGAGGTGGGCGTGTCTGGCAGTTATTGAACTTGTGGTTTTGTAATCCCAACAAAACAAGAAAAATATTGTGGAGAGGCACAATTAGCAAATTGCTTAAGAGGCGTTTTTTGTTTTGTTTTTAAAGGATTTGCGATTCGAGTCCCGACGCACAAGGACAACAATAAAAGCTGTCAAGATATTCATCAGCCAGAAACAAAATGCCAAGTGGGAGAAAACAGAATTGTTTGTAAAGGCAAATAAGAGAAAATACATTGGAAGAAAACTCATTAAAAATATGTCAACTGAAAGCGACGTAGCAAGATGAACTAAAAACTATGGTAATTTACAAGGCTGATGGCAGAGTCAAGAATAAATATATATATAGCGAAATATATATATAGATATATATTATATATTTACAGCAGCACTGAATAATAATGTAGATAACGACTTTATTGTTGTTAGTTAAATTACTACATTTTCTTTACTTTTATATTATATATTGATTTTTCTTAATTAACAACAAATTAATATAAAAAATATATATAGTAAACATAAATCAATATTATATCAGCTAATTAGAAGATAAATTTGCCCATCCATTATAGATGGCTAAAGGCTCAATTCAAACGCGCTTTTAAAGCCATTACGTTACATATCAAACAACTTCGATTGCATTTTGCATAGTATATTAAACTTTATGGTAAATAGCATCTAGATATAAAAAAATGGTTTGTTAAGGGCACCTGTAAGCTTTTATTGCGCTCATCTAAATAAATGTTAAAGTTGACAAATCACATAGGCACATAGACAAATGCCTTTAACATTCCACAATTGAAATTTCGCGAAACGGAAAAAATTACTTTGTCAATTATTGAGCAGAGCATTTATCAGCAGCACAGAAACACAGCTTCCAGTTTGACCCATTCTCCCGATGTAATATTTTTTTTATTAATTAATTTGTTTGTTATTGCCTTATGTAAAAGTAGAATTTATTTGCTTTACCTCGGCGTTGACAATAAATAAACTAAGAAAGTCAACATTGCTAAGTAAACCAAGTGTTATTATTATATCTGTTGTTATCAGGGAAAAGCCACAGCAGCAACAATAAGACGTGGCGTTGCATCTAGAAATATTTGATGTACGATAGAAAGCACACAACTATAGATAAATATACACACACACAAATGTGTTATGTTGTGTGCACAATGGGCCCCAACAAGTTGCTCTGTGCAAATTTATGGAACAACACTCGCCCAGGGCAAAATAAACACGAGAACTTATATCATATAAACTCTCCATATATACATACATATACATATATTTGCTCATATTTACATTAGAATTGCCAATCGCTGGCTCGGTCAATCAGTTCAGTTAGTTCTCGATGCCAGTTTTCTTGTTTACCCATTCAAATGCGCCGTCCAACTAAATTTCATTGTTGACCAGCCCCAACGGTATTATTCGATACCCTATTTCAAATTTTCAAGGTCAGATTTACTTCCCTTGTCAGTATATACCAAGAATACCACAATTGTTTTGAATAATGCATACAGTTTAAGAGCAGAACTAATCTGGAGCAGAAAACATAATCAAAATGCCATTAAACATGAAAGTGGGCTCAGTTTTGACAAAATTTAAAATCGGAGAGCTTTACATTTCAAAATTTGTGTAAATTTTGGCAAGATATTTTGACTACAAATTGTGATAGCCAAAATCGACTAAATATATAAATTAACAATTCTAGAGATTCTAGAGAAATATTGTAATATTGAAATATGGCAGCTGTGGATCAAAGTATACATATAGATGGATGATAGGTAAAGTCAAGACCTGTTATATGATCAGTTACCGTAGTTCGAAATTCCATGGCCTGTTCATGCCCCAAGCCAATTTATAAACAATATATATGCATATAGATTTTTAATCTAACATCATCAAATAATCAAATGCCTCTCAAAAAATGGGTGTGTGTGTGTGTGTGTTGTTTAGGTTTTATTTCTATATATACATACGGCGATTTCATATAGTGTTATAATCTCTATATTTATATTTAAATAGAAATCTGTGTGAACCGTATCGTTTGACTGCGTGTCGAAATTTGCAAAGTGCACATTTAATTATTTGTTTTTGTCGTTATATTTAATTTATGCACCGATTAGCTGAATATCGCCAAAAAGTCACGTTCACACGTTCGATCGCAAAGATGGCGTTAAACAATTGCCAAAAAATAATAATAAATAAAAACTACCAGGATCTTGTTAACTTGAATATATATAAGTTTTGTATATAAAAAATATTAATTTTTTGTTGATTTTTATATAGCATGTATATAACATGTATCTGATCTATTAGAGCTCTATTTTATTATTTTATTATATTGATGTTTTTAGATTTGTAAGTTATTTTAAAAGTATTTTTATTTAACTTATTAGAAAATACAAATATTTTCTTGAGACAATTCAACTTTTAACATATAAGGTTATCACAGTTCGGATAAGTCATCTTCTATATATCTTGAACCTTGTACTTTTTCGCCAGTTTTTTTTTTAATTGCCGTCGTTTATTGTCGCCAACGTATTTCGAAGTACTAAATAAAAGTATCTGTAAGCTGATTCACTTTATGCGATGATTCTCATTGGTTGCCCCCTTTTCGACCCGCTCCCCTTTTCCCATGATGATTGCCATTGTTGTAGTTATTGTTGGCATATTGTGTGGTTAATCGTTGGCAACGTTTCAGATGGCAACCGAGAGCTTGTTATATGACACAGGATTAAGTTGCCACAGGCCAAAACAGCTCAAGGACATTGGACCTTTCTTACCCAGGGAGCGTGTGTGCTCGACTGTGAATGGGTGTATCTGTGAGTATGTTCTTTATGAGTTTCGATTGGGCGTGGTCAGGCTGAAACTGACGTAAAAGCTGACAAGTAAGAGGGTGGCCTGAGAGAGGGTGACCCAAGGTCGTTAGGACCCCAAAGAGTGGAAAGCGCAGAAGCTTTAAAGAGACGCAGATAAACGACCGCCTGGAGCGTTCTTTAATTTGTGGCTTGTTGCTGATTAAGGAAAGAAGACAAGGAATTATGGAAAGAACAAAAAATAAATCGATTTATAATAGAGAAGACAAGTTAATTGTTCTTAGTTTATTATTAAAGATATTTCAGAAACAAATTCAAGTGGAAGAAAAATGAACACAAAAATATTCCAAGAATTTGAGCTATGCTAACTTAAGGACCAGAATAATCCACACTTCAAAGGAAAACAACGCAGATAATGCTTCAAGTTTCTTCAACTTGTTCCTAAATTCTTATAAATCTATTGTTTTTTTTATACCCTGAACCCATTGAAAATGGGTAAAAAAGGGTATAATGGTTTTGTGCAAATGTATGTAACAGGCAGAAGGAAGCATCTGCGACACCATAAAGTATATATATTCTTGATCAGGATCACTAGCCGAGTCGATTAAGCCATGTCCGTCTGTCTGTCTGTCTGTCCGTCTGTCTTTCTGTCTGTATGAACGCGTCGATTTCAGAGACTACAGAAGCTAGAAAGCTGATCTTGGTCTCATTCAGTTCGTATATATTAT
>SCDY01002107.1:0-17645 GCA_004143825.1 Drosophila micromelanica | reverse complement strand
AACCCATTGGGGAAATCTTACTGGTGCTTCACTTAGTTTAGCTATCGCTGAGACCAGTTTAGCTAGCCAAGGATTCACTTTAGTATTGGCACCTGATAATGCTACTGCAGATAGATTAACCAGAGAGTTAAAATTTTTTGCGCCACAACTTACTATTTTAAAGTTTCCTGATTGGGAAACATTACCTTATGATATTTTTTCTCCTCATCAAGATATACTTTCACAAAGAATAGCAACGCTTTATCAACTACCCAGCATTCAAAAGGGAATTTTAGTTGTCCCTATTACCACCGTATTACAAAGGATCGCACCTGTTTCGTTTATTCTAGGTAGTGGTTTAGCGGTTAAATTAGGCGATAAAGTAAACGTTGAAAATATGCGCGCTCGCTTAGAGAGCGCAGGTTATCGTTGCGTGGATACTGTATATGAGCATGGTGAGTTTGCTGTGCGCGGCGCATTACTAGACCTGTTTCCCATGGGTAGTAGTATGCCTTATCGTATTGATTTATTTGATGATGAAATAGATACACTGCGCACATTTGATCCAGAAACACAGCGTACCGTTGATAAGGTAGATGCGATTAATTTATTGCCTGCTCATGAATTTCCTTTAGATAAAGAAAGCATTAAACACTTTAGACAACGGTTTAAAGAAACATTTGATGTTGACTATAGACGTTGTCCAATTTATCAAGATTTAGCAACAGGTATAACCCCATCGGGTATTGAGTATTACCTACCATTATTTTTTGAAGAAACAGCCACCTTATTTGATTATTTACCCGATAAAACGCAAGTATTTTCATTAACTCATATCGATGTGGCTGCTGAGAGTTTTTTACGTGATGTTAAAAATCGCTATGAAGATCGCTGTTATGATATAGAAAAACCGATACTTCAACCTAATCGTTTATTTCTATCATTGGATGAGTGCTTCTCTAAATTAAAGCATTGGCCTCGTATTATTATTCAAGAGCAGCCGTTAGAGGGTGATTCAAAACACAACGTTGCCGTCACACCACTACCTAATATTACGATTGAGGCACGTTCAACAGAACCCTTACATCATTTACGCCAATTTATCGAGTCGTTTAATGGCAGATTATTGTTTACCGCTGAAACGGCGGGGCGAAGAGAGGTTGTCTTAGAGCTGCTAGCTCGTTTAAAAGTTCGTCCAGAGGAAGTAGCAAGCTGGGAAGATTTTGTAACTGGCCAGCAGCGTATTGCGATTACTGTGGCTAATTTAGATGATGGATTATGTTTAGATGAGCCTGCTATTGCTTTAGTTGCAGAAGCGCCACTATTTGGACAAAAAATATTGCAGCGTCGCCGACGCCGCAAGCGTGGCGAAGTAACTAATGAAAATATTGTTAAAAATCTAACGGAACTAAGAGAGGGCGCGCCTGTTGTTCATATTGATCATGGCGTTGGACGTTATCAAGGACTGGTAACCTTAGAGATAGATGATCAACCACAAGAGTTTTTGATGTTAACTTATGCGGCAGGTAGTAAATTATATGTACCTGTGGCTAATTTACATTTAATTGCTCGTTATACTGGTGCAGATGATACGTTAGCACCGCTTCATAAGTTAGGTTCTGAACAATGGCAAAAAGCACGTAGCAAAGCTGCGGAAAAGGTTCGTGATGTGGCGGCTGAATTATTAGACATCTATGCACGTCGCGCAGCGCGTAAAGGCTTTGCTTTTTCTAAACCAGATGTTGATTATGCGACATTTGCAGCGACATTTCCTTTTGAAGAAACAATTGATCAACAAGCCGCAATTGATGCTGTTCTCGAGGATATGACAGTGTCTAAACCAATGGATCGACTAATCTGTGGCGATGTTGGCTTTGGTAAAACAGAAGTAGCCATAAGGGCTGCCTTTATGGCGGTGCAAAGCAGTAAACAAGTAGGCGTATTAGTACCTACTACTTTATTGGCACAACAGCATTATAATAGTTTTAGAGATCGCTTTGCTGATTGGCCTGTTAAAGTTGAAGTATTAAGTCGCTTTAAATCAGCCAAAGAAGTTAATCAAGCAATCAATGATTTAGCGGAAGGCAAGTTAGATATTATCATTGGCACGCACAAGCTGTTACAAGAAGATATTAAATTTAATAACTTAGGTCTTATTATTATAGATGAAGAACACCGTTTTGGTGTACGCCAAAAAGAACGCCTGAAATCACTACGTAGTGAGGTAGATGTCTTGACCATGACAGCTACTCCTATCCCTCGTACCCTTAATATGGCTATGTCAGGGATGCGCGACTTATCTATTATTGCCACTCCACCTGCACGTCGACTTGCTGTTCGTACATTTGTTATGGAGCAGCAACAGTCTATTATTAAAGAAGCATTATTACGTGAACTGCTACGTGGAGGGCAAGTTTATTATTTACATAATGATGTTAAAACAATTGAAAAGTGTGCAGCAGATTTAGCTGAGCTTGTTCCAGAAGCAAGAATAGGTATAGGCCATGGACAAATGAGAGAGCGTGAGCTTGAGCAAGTAATGGCTGACTTCTATCATAAGCGCTTTAATGTGCTAATAGCTTCAACTATTATTGAAACAGGAATTGACGTTCCAACCGCTAATACAATTATTATTGAGCGTGCCGATAAATTTGGATTAGCGCAACTTCATCAATTAAGAGGACGTGTTGGACGTAGCCACCACCAAGCATATGCGTATTTATTAACGCCTCCTAAAAAGAGTATGACCGATGATGCGCAAAAGCGTTTAGAGGTTATAGCCAGTGCACAAGACTTAGGGGCAGGTTTTATTTTGGCGACTCATGATATGGAGATTAGAGGAGCAGGTGAGCTTTTAGGTGAGGGGCAAAGTGGGCAGATTCAAGCCGTTGGCTTCTCGCTTTATATGGATATGCTAGAGCGTGCCGTCAAGGCTATTCAAAAAGGTGAAGAACCTAATTTAGAGCAGCCTCTTGGCGCGGGAATTGATATTAACCTGCGTTTACCCGCACTTATTCCAGAGGATTATTTACCGGATGTTCATAACCGCCTTATTCTTTATAAGCGTATTGCCTCTGCAAATACGGAGGATGAGCTAAAAGAATTACAGGTTGAAATGATTGACCGCTTTGGTTTGCTACCAGACCCCGCTAAGTATTTAATACGTCAAACACGGTTAAAAATAGAAGCTGAACTACTGGGTATTTGTAAGATAGATGCCGGGCCTCAGGGTGGAAAAATAGAGTTCTCAAATACTACCACGGTGGATCCTTTAACTTTAATTAAGCTGATACAATCTCAGCCTAATCGTTATAAATTTGAAGGTGGGACTGTTTTTAAGTTTCAAATTCCTATGGAAAGACCAGAGGATAGATTCATTAGCATTGAAACCTTATTAGAAAAGTTAAAACAAGCACCTAATTGATATTAGGTGTTTGCATAAAATTATATTGATAAAAAATGTGACCGATTCATCTCTTTATAAGACTAACTCATTATTTAAGTGGTATATCTTATCTTATAAACTATATTAAATAGTTATCTATCATTTTTAGTTATAGATATATCGTTATATTTAGTGGGTGTTTTAATAAAATGCGTATAATATCTTGGATTACAAAGTTTATGCCTATTAAAAAGGCATCAGGTATATACTCTGAGAACTATTTGCCAGAAGTAGAAAATCTATTAAAGATCAACTTAAATATAACAAAAGATGTTATAGGTAATGCTTATTGTTATTTATTTACTATTAATGCCACTAAAAATATTGACTATAAACAATTGGCAAAAGCCATTGCCACAATAAATGCACGTAAAGTGCAATATGCTATTAAAAAGCAAGATCCAAATGTACTTGAAGATATTGTCGACTTCAGAAAGCTATTAGGTAATGGTGATAGTTTACCTTTAAATATAATAGATATTCATGATATTTATAGCTTTAACTTAACTAATTATGACGACTTAGAGCAAATTCTTAAAAAAAAATTGCAAGTAGATTTATTTATAAGAAAAAATAAGATGCTACTGGCTCGTTACGATGATTTAATTACACACTCTTATTACCATACATTACCTAGAGGAAAAGTTTCGGCTATTCCAGATTACTCTATATTAAATGAAATCATTAATATTAAATTAGCCGAAGCGGTAGTGTGTATTCTTGATAAGCAAGATTTACTGGGTGGATTAAAAATCCTACAAAAAGAGCTAATGTTTTCCAAGCTGATTTTGGTAAGTGCTGCAGGCTTAACAGAGCAATTGTTAAGTATTAGGCGACTATTTTCTATTTATCATTTATTAAGTTTGTTGTTAGATACTTCCATTATTATGGAGGCACTAGATAATACTTTATTATTATCGTTATTTACTCCATTAACCGAGAAAGAGCAGCAAGCTATTGCTCACGGATTAATGATTGAGCGACAATTACAGACCGTTTGGTTATCTATTGTTAATGAAGACTACTTATTAAGAGAGTTAGATTTTATATTTCTTAATGAGGATATTGAACTTAATTATAATAAAACAACAACTATAAATCAGTTCTATAGGTTATTTGAACCTATGATAGATGATGCACTTTTAACACTACCAAAAGCATCTTCTTCTTATTTATCATTAGAGACCTTTAAAAAAGCACAGTACTCAAATGATGAAATAATAGATAAGTACGGTAAAGATAATTCTATCGGTGGTATCTTAATTGAGCGTTGTTTGTTACCTAGACATAAAGAGTATATTTTAAGGCTATATAATCTAGTAGCTTATTTAGCACTAATTAATGTCAAACTACAAATTAAAAAAAGAAGAATAGACAAAGATCATGTGAGTGATTTTTTAATAGCACTGGGCGATAAAGCTAAAAATCCATATACGCAACAGTTATTTCACTGGTCATGCTCAAAGCAAGAGCTATCAACCACTTGGAGTAGTAAGTCTATATCGTCTTATTATGGAAAACGACCCACTATTTATATCAGATTTTGATGGTATGTTTATCTATGAGTATATCGACTAACAATTATTCGAATAATTAAGAAGATAACAAAGATAATAAGCGCAATTATAATGATAGGAATTAAATGCTGCCCTAATCTACTCAGTTGCTCTTGAAACACTTTGCCTGCGGTATAGCCAATAGTAATAAAAATAGATGACCATAAAGCAGATCCAACAGCGTTACAAATAATAAATCGTAATATATTTATTTTAGAAATGCCAATTGCTAAGGGGCCAACAGTACGTAAACCATATAAAAATCGTAATCCAATGATGGCGAGCAGATCATATTTTTTAATCATACCTTCTACTTTTTCGATTTTATTTTGATACCTTGAAAAGCGACGTGTAATTTGGGTACCGTACCGGTGTCCTATTAAAAATAACATAGAATCCCATAGCCATGTGCCTAAAAAAGCCATCAAATAAACAATAGGTAGGCTTAAGTAAGTATTGGCAGCCATGCCACCAAGCACAGCAACAGTTTCGCCTTCAAGCATACAGCCTAAAGCAATACCAATGTAACCATATTGTGCAATAAATGAGCCTAAATCCACTGTTTAATAGCCTAATAAAAATAAGGGTAAATATTATAGCAATGACAAATTTTTGCTAGCTATTTTTATTGGTTTTACCTTTTTGAGGGTTAACCAATACATAATAATCTCTACAATATATTCTTGCTGTTGTGATGTAAGTTCAGTGCCTATGTCAATATGATGCCATTTACTTAAACAACTACGACAGCAAGTAGCGGTAGCATGTTGTGCAACAAACACAGGATGCCCCTTCCATGGCGTTTGTTTACCATCATTTTTAGGGTATGCAGGTACTAAGCGCTGAGATACAAATTCTTTTGCATGCACTTTTATGGCTTGTTGTCCTTTTTGTTGAAAATAAGTAAAATCTTTATGATTAAGCATGATGCTTGCACGAAACTTAGATTGATTAAGTCGGTTAAAAAGTGATGCTAAATCAGTCTCTTTTACAGACATTAAAGGCCTTTACGTAAATTGTTTAATAACTCATGACTAGGATAACCATCAGCCGCTACACCAATGCTTTGTTGATAGGCTCGCATCGCTTGTCGTGTGTTAGCACCAATAATTCCATCAGGTCGCCCTGCATTATAGCCATTTTGGTTGAGTAGCGACTGTAGCTCAGTTCGTTCGGTTCTAGATAGCGGCTTATCATTTACAGGCCATGCAGCCTTGATACTTGTTGGTTTTCCCTTAAAACCATCGGATAATAAACTAACGGCAAGCGCATAAGAGGTAGAGTTGTTATATTTTAAAATAGCAAAAAAGTTAGGATAAACTATAAAAGCAGGACCATTTGCTCCTGCGGGTAAAATTATGGCTGAGGTAAGCATGTGTTCTGATGAAGGTAAAGGTTTTCCGTCAACCAATGTTACGCCCAAATTATCCCAGTTAGCCACTGATTTTTTAGTGCTAATATCGGTTTGAGAATAATCAAAACGCTGAGGTAGTTTTACTTCATGCCCCCATGTTTGTTTATAACTCCAGCCTGAACGCTCTAAATAATTGCCTGTTGAGGCTAATGCATCAGGAACAGATGTCCAAATATTACGATGCCCATCACCATCAAAATCTACAGCAAGTGCAAGGTAAGTGGTGGGGATAAATTGTGTTTGCCCCATTGCGCCTGCCCAAGAGCCTGTCATTTCATTTGCTTTAATATCACCATTTTGCAAAATTTTTAAAGCGGCGATTAACTGTTCTTTAGCAAATTTACTTCGTCTTCCTTCATAAGCTAAGGTAGCAAGAGAGCGAATTACTTTTTTATTTCCCGTAAAATGTCCGTAACCGCTTTCCATTCCCCAAATGGCAATAATAACTTGATGATCTACATTATAGGTAGACTCTATTTGCTCAAGTGTATGTTGATGTTCTGTTATTTGTTTTAGACCATTTTTTAAACGAAGATCAGAGACCGCGCCATTAAGATACTCCCAAACAGGGCGTGTAAACTCAGGCTGACTTCTATCCGATTTTATAACATCTGGATCAGGTGTAACGCTAGCAAAAGCATCATCAAATATCGGTGCACTAATACCATTAGCTAAAGCATAGTGCCTAAATTCAGTGACCCATTGTTTAAAGCTAGCAGGAGGGGTAGTTTTTGCTATTTTTGTAGCGGTTGTTGCGAGGGGGATTTTGGTTATCTGATCTTTTTTTGGTGAGTCATTTTCTTTTATTGTCGTTTGTGCACAAGCGGTTAGAAAAATAGAGAACATTAATCCCGAACAAGCAATAGCACGATACGACATAATAACCTCAAATTATAGATAGCAAGTTATTATTGTACCTGTTTATTTAAAAATAGTCTTTAAAAAGAGAGAGGGATTAGATAAGTGGTAAGAGGAGAGGTAACTACGCAGCAATAGCCTCGTCATAATATTTACGAGAGGCTTTTCTATTATAGCTGCCTTTGCCTTTTAATGATTTTTGTGTTTGACTTTTGAACTGTGGTTGCATAACAAATTGTTTTGCTTTGCTATGTTCTCTGCGTATTTTCTTCATATATATTCCTTAATATAATAAAACGGCGCATTTATGATACATGGTTTAAGATTTTTTTCTATATTTTTTCTGATTATGCTCATACTGATCTTCTAAATATTGAATGATTAGACTAGCGATGTCTTTTTTAGATACCATTTCAATACCCTCTAAGCCCGGCGATGAGTTGACCTCCATAACAAGAGGCCCTCTATTAGAGCGTAAAATATCTACCCCTGCCACATGTAATCCTAACGTCTTAGCTGCTTTAATAGCCATTGCACGTTCAGTGGGTGTTATTTTTATTGGCTCTGCGACTCCACCACAGTGTAGATTTGAACGAAATTCTCCAGGTGGGGCTTGGCGTTTCATGGCGGTAATTACTTTACCGCCGATAACAAAGCAACGAATATCGGCACCTGCTGATTCTTTAATATATTCTTGCACCATCATATGATGTTTTAGCTTCATAAATGCTTGTAATACCGATTCAGCAGCCTTTTGAGTCTCACAAAGCACAACCCCTAGACCTTGCGTTCCTTCTAATAGTTTAATAACAAGCGGCGCACCGCCAACCATTTGAATTAAGTTTGGAATATCATCAGGAGAATGGGCGAAACCTGTAATAGGTAAGTCGATACCCTGAGTAGATAATAATTGTAGGCAGCGCAATTTATCACGAGAGCGAGTAATAGCATTAGAGTCATTTAGTGCTAAGACCCCCGTCATTTCAAACTGGCGTAGTAGTGCACAACCATAAAAAGTAACAGAGGCACCTATTCTTGGAATAACCGCATCAATTCCTTTAATTAATTCACCTTGAGAGTAAACCTGTGGATGCTGGCTGGCAATATTCATATAGGCCTTTAGCGGATTAATCACAATCACTTCATGACCACGTTCTACACCTGCATCTACTAAACGTCGAGTAGAGTAAAGATGAGCACCACGAGATAAAATAACAATTTTCATAAGTGTATAAGCTATTGAGTGGAAAGGGTAAATAAAGGCTTAGGTTGTACATAAGAAAGTGCAGGATTTACCAAAATATGCCCATCAATTAATGCTTTTGATCCCAGTAATGCACGATATTGCATAGCTTTTCGACAAGCCAATGTAAACTCTACATGCCAGCTAGTAGCACCTAATGTGAGTAATGTCCTAATGACATAGCGACTTTGAGTTTGCCCATTAGAGCTTTTGATAGTTTTAATACTAACAAGAGGGGCCTCACAACGGTGACCACGTTGTACTAATGTACCAATATAGGCGGTGAATCTTACCCATTTTACGCCATCACACTTAAACACTTTAATGTCAGTCGCATGAAGGCTTGAGGTGGTAGCACCAGTATCAATTTTAGCCCGTAATCCTACAACCCCTAGCTCTGGTAGATCAATCCATTCATATAGTCCAACAACTAATGGCTCTTTAAGGGAGGTGTGATCATCCATTATGATTGGGATGTTTCTTGTTGTTTTGCAACATCTTGTCTAACTTTTTCCATATCTAAACCACGTACTTGCTCTATTAGATTCTCGAAATCTTCAGACCTTAAAGCACCCGCTTCAAAATAAACAGCAATTTTTTCACGAAATACAGCAATCGTAGGAATAGAGCGAACGCCAAAACTTCCCGCCAACTCTTCTTGCTCCTCGGTGTTAATTTTTCCAAACACAATATCTGAATGCTTTTCTGATGCTGTCTCAAAAGTCGGTGCAAAATTACGGCAAGGTCCACACCATGAGGCCCAAAAATCTAAAATGACAATATCATTATCTTCAATGGTTTGCTCAAAGTTATCATTAGTTATTTCAATTGTAGCCATTGTGTTATTCCTATTTTGTTATATAGTAAATTAATTAGCTTCATTATTTTTCATTACTAAGTATATCGTTAAGTAATATTGTACAATAGTACCAATTTTTATATTTAAGGGTTAAGGAAAATTGTAATGACAGATGTAAAACATTCTAAGTTAATTATTCTCGGCGCTGGCCCTGCAGGGTATACCGCCGCTGTCTATGCTGCACGCGCTAATTTAAAACCTTTACTTATTACAGGTATTGAGCCTGGTGGTCAGTTAATGACAACGACGGAGGTTGATAATTGGCCTGGCGATGCAGAGGGGGTGCAAGGGCCTGATCTTATGGAGCGTATGAGGAAGCATGCAGAACGGTTTTCTACCGATATTGCGTATGATTATATTAATCGTGTGGATTTATCAAAAAAACCTTTTACTCTTACAGGGGATAATGCGAGTTATACTTGTGATGCACTTATTATTGCTACAGGTGCTTCTGCTCAATACTTAGGATTGAATTCTGAAGAGAAATTCAAAGGCAAAGGTGTTTCTGCTTGTGCTACGTGTGATGGGTTTTTCTATAAAAATCAAGTTGTAGCGGTTGTAGGTGGTGGAAATACAGCCGTAGAAGAAGCACTTTATCTATCAAATATTGCTAAAGAGGTACATTTAATTCATCGCCGCGATAAGTTGCGTTGTGAAAAAATTATGCAAGATAAATTATTTGATAAAGTAGCTAATGGTAATGTAAAGATTCATTGGGACACAGAGTTGGCTGAAGTGTTGGGTGATAATAAAGGTGTTACAGGTGTGCGTTTGCAAAACGTAAATACACAAACAGAATCAACATTAGATTTAATGGGTGTTTTTATAGCCATAGGTCATAAGCCCAATACTGATATTTTTAAAGGACAACTAACATTAGATAATGGCTATATTGATCTTGTGGGTAGTTATGGTAAAACCTCTACCAGTGTGGATGGCGTTTTTGCGGCGGGTGATGTGGCCGACCAGGTTTATCGGCAAGCTGTTACTTCAGCCGCCGCAGGCTGCATAGCTGCGCTAGACGTAGAACGATATTTAGACGGGCTATAAGTATAATGATTACTCAGTTGGTGGATGATGATTTATCTTTTCCGCCATTGAAAAAAGCATTAACTGAACCCGATGGGCTTTTAGCTATTGGGGGAGATCTTTCGCCAGAGCGTTTGGAAGCTGCCTATAGGCATGGCTGTTTTCCATGGTTTAATGTGGATGATCCTATTTTGTGGTGGTCTCCTAATCCTAGGATGGTTCTTTATCCAGAAAAGCTACACATTTCTAGAAGTATGGCTAAGCTGCTTAAAAAACCTCATTTCGAGGTGACATTTGATCGTGCGTTTGAAGAGGTTATTAGCGGTTGTAGTGCTCCTAGAGACTACACCTCTGAAACATGGATAAGCAAGGAAATGCGTCAAGCTTACACCGCTATGCACAAAAAAGGAATAGCCCACTCTGTTGAAGTTTGGTTAAAAGGCGAGCTGGTAGGAGGGCTTTACGGATTAAATTTAGGTGCCATGTTTTTTGGTGAGTCTATGTTTACTCGTGTTGACAATGCATCAAAGTTTGGCTTTATTCATTTAGTTTATAAGTTGAGAGATGCTGGTATCGTTATGATAGATTGTCAAATGTATACTAATCATTTGCAAAGTCTAGGTGCTGAACTAATTCCGCGTGAAGAGTTTGAGCAGTATTTACAACAACATCAACATCGCTTACTAGATATTAACTGGACTCTCGGCAGTGGTTTGCTTTATGAGGAATGACTTATCTAATATCGCTTTATATTTAACTGAGTCCCATGCTTGTAGTTATTTGCTTGGGCATGCGGCTTCAACTATTTTTATTGATCCACAGGTACATATTACCAAAGAGCAATATACCTATTTAATGGCTAAAGGCTTTAGACGTAGTGGACATTATATTTATCAGCCTCAATGTGTAAATTGTCAGGCATGTGTGCCTGTAAGAGTTCTTGTTGATAAGTTCGAGCCAAATCGATCACAAAAACGTGTTATAAAGCAAAATAAAAATATCACTGTTCGCAAAATTAAGTCTATTGCATCAGAGGAGTATTTTGCTTTATATCAGCAATATATTTCTGAGCGACATGTCGGTGGGGATATGTATCCGGCCTCGCTAGAGCAATACAATAGTTTTTTAGTTGATGCCCCGATTTATTGTTCTTTTTATGAGTTTAGAGAAGAGGGACGATTATTGGCTTTATCGGTGGTTGATGTATTAGAAGATAGTCTGTCTGCCGTATATACTTTTTTTGATCCCACTGAAGGTAAGCGTGGGTTAGGCCGTTATGCTATTTTATGGCAAATTGAAGAAGCTAAACGGTTAGGTTTGAGTTATTTATCACTCGGCTATTGGATTAAAACATGCCGTAAAATGAGCTATAAATTAGAGTATCGTCCCCTAGAGTTATTTATCAATCAACGTTGGGTACAGATAACTTAAAAAGAGGCGCAAAGCCTCTTTTATTTTTTCTTGCTATGATCTGGCGCCATGCTCATTAAAACACTATCTTTATCAATAAAGTGATGTTTTAAAGCAATTAAGAGATGGCCTAATACAAGTATCCCACAAAACCAGGCTAAATAAACATGTATATCAGAAACTACTTGAGCATATTGTTCATTTGGTAATGCAAGTGAAGGAAGTTCATAGAGGCCAGCAAGAAATACAGGTCTTCCCGCAAAAGAGCTAAGAAACCAACCACTAATAGGCATTGCTAAAAGAGCAAAAAAATACAGCGCAATATGACCTAATTTTGCTATTTGTTTGGCATGATTGCTCATCGTATCTGGCAATGCTGGTGGTTTATGCGTTAATCGCCATAGTATACGGATAATCACCAATGCTAACATTGCAGTAGCAATGCCTTTATGCCAAGGAAAAATTCCCCAATAGTTACCATATACGCAGATAATTCCTATTATCCAAACGGCTATCCACATTATGGCTATTAACCAATGTAAACACTTGGCAATAGGTGTATAAGACTGTTCTTTTGTCATATCATTCCTTATTAGATTTGTTTTAAGTTTATTTTCTCATCATTTAATTGTTTAGAGTTTACATAAAATACTAAAAACACTCAAATTATTGGTATTTTTCTTCCCCTGTATAGATAAGCATGGAGAGGCATTTTTTACATATATATTGCCTTCCTTTCTTAATGGCATTATGCCGTCTAATGGTTAATGGATGTAATGTATTACAAGCACATTTATAAATAAAATAGCGGCTTGCTTTCTTTACTACACTATAGCGATGACAACGTTCTGCAGGTAATGAATATACATGTGTCATGATCGATTGCCACTCTTTGCCATGAGGCTTTATTTTTAATCCATAGAGTTGATAAGCGATAAGATGAGCTATCTCATGAGGAACCGTATGCATTAAAAAGTGGGACTGGTTACTGGTAAGTAATTCTTTATTAAATCGAAGTAGATTTTTTTGGGGGGTGGCTGTGCCTGCACTAAGACCTTTTAAGTCTAGTCTTGTAGCTGGTCTTATGAAATTTTGTTTAAAAAATATTTCAGCTTTTTTATAGCAGGCTTCTATAGTTATATTTAACTGTGTAATTAATAGTGACATATTAGTGTGTTGGTGCATTTGGTAACAATGGCTATAATGGTTAAATTTTATAGAAATGAGATTATAGCTTATTTGTAGGGTGAGTATTTTGTATCATTCGTATTTTGTTATAGGATAAACCTTATAAATTAAGTATAATTGTTAACTTTAATTGATTCAGATTTAGGAGTTTTTATGTCTTTAGAGCGTACACTTTCTATCATTAAGCCTGATGCAGTAGCGAAAAATGTTGTAGGTGAAATCATTAGCCGTTTTGAAAAGGCTGGCTTAAGCGTAGTTGCCGCTAAGATGGTTCAGCTATCTGAGCGTGAAGCAGGTGGTTTTTATGCTGAACATAAAGAACGTCCTTTTTTCAAAGATTTAGTTTCTTTCATGACTTCAGGCCCTGTTGTTGTGCAAGTTTTAGAAGGTGAAAATGCAATCGCCAAGAATCGTGAATTAATGGGTGCTACAGATCCTAAAAAGGCTGATCAAGGTACTATCCGTGCTGATTTTGCTGTATCTATTGATGAAAATGCTGTGCATGGTTCAGACTCAGCAACATCGGCAGCTCGTGAAATAAGCTATTTCTTTGCTGCAACAGAAGTATGCGCTCGTATCCGCTAATCAATAATAAGTAAAGCGGAATTGTTATGATGAATGCTACTGCGACTGATAAGTTAAATTTACTGGGACTCAATCAGTCGCAGCTAGAAGACTTTTTTGAGTCTATTGGAGAAAAGCGCTTTAGAGCAGGGCAGCTCATGAAGTGGATTCACCATTTTGGTGTAGATGATTTTGATCAAATAACCAATTTTGGTAAAGCAATTAAAGAAAAGCTAAGAGAAAAAGCCGAAATACGTGGGCCAGAGGTCATCAGTCAGAATATATCAAAAGACGGTACACGTAAATGGGTTATAAAAGTAGACTCTGGTAATTTAATAGAGACAGTTTATATTCCCCAAAATAACAGGGGGACATTATGCGTCTCTTCACAAGCAGGCTGCGGGCTAGACTGTAGCTTTTGCTCAACGGGTAAACAAGGGTTTCATAGTAACTTAACAGCTGCTGAAGTGATTGGACAGGTATGGATCGCTAATAAATCATTTGGTACGATTCCTGGAAAAATCGATCGTGCTATTACTAACGTTGTATTAATGGGAATGGGTGAACCATTATTAAATTTTGATAATGTTATAACAGCAATGCAAATCATGATGGATGATTTAGGCTATGGTATTTCAAAAAGGAAAGTAACACTTTCTACCTCTGGTGTAGTTCCAATGATTGCAGAGTTGGCAAAACATGTAGATGTGTCTTTGGCTATCTCTTTGCATGCACCCAATAATGAGTTGCGTAACCAGTTAGTGCCTATTAATAAAAAATATCCGTTAGAACTTTTATTGGAAACTAGCTTAGATTATATTTCACGACTAGGCGAGAAAAGAGTCCTTACCATAGAGTATACGCTTTTAAAAGGAGTAAATGATCTGCCAGAACATGCAGAGCAACTTATTCAATTATTGAAAGAAGTACCTTGTAAGATTAACTTAATCCCCTTTAATCCATTCCCACATTCTGGTTATGAGCGACCAAGCAATAATGCCATAAGACGTTTTCAAGATATCCTTTTTAATGCAGGATTTAACGTTACCACACGTACAACACGTGGCGAGGATATAGATGCGGCTTGCGGTCAGTTAGTTGGGCAAATAAATGATAGAACAAAGCGTAGCCAACGATATATTTCGCTACGTGAAATTGATATAAATACAGAAAATATAGCGGTAGAGCTGAATAAATAAGGAACTAATAAATGAATATACTAAATAGTTTGTTGAAGGCTCTTGTTGTAGCTATTATTTGCTGTACATCAATAGTCTGCTGTGTGGTCGAGGGTGATAAAGCGAGCCCTTTAAGAACAGAGCAGGGTAAACAAGAAGCTATTCAAGCATATATTGATTTAGCATTTGGTTATGTAAGAGAAGGTCAGTTAGAAGAAGCCAAAGCTCCTTTATTAGATGCATTAAAAATTGATGCTAAAAATGCTAATGCTAATGCAGCCATGGGGTATGTCTTTCAGTTAGAAAACGATCCTACTAATGCTCAAGTTTTTTTTAAAAAGGCTACTAATGAAGCACCCGATGATGCTAGGATTTTAAATAATTATGGTGTTTTTTTGTTTCAACAAAATAATTTAGTGGAAGCTAAAAAAGTATTTTTAAAAGCATCAGAGGATAGCTTTTATTCTGAGCGCTCTATGGTATTTGAAAACTTAGGGCTAATTGCCTTGCGTCAGAACTTACTAGATGAGGCAGAGGGGTATTTTAAACAAGCGATTTTATTTAATAAAATGCGTCCTACTTCGATGCTTTCATTAGCAGATATTTATTATCAAAAGAAGAATTATAAGACCTCATTAAATTATTATAATAATTTTATGATGATAGTTGAGAATAGACAAAGTCCCCAGAGTTTATTATTTGGTATTCGCTTATCTAAGGCCATGAGTGATAAGCAAAAAACATTAAGCTATGCCTCTCAATTACAACAACTTTATCCTGACTCTCCAGAATATAAAGCATATGCGGCAGGTAATATATGACAACAGAAATGAATACTACACAAGCTTTACAAATTGGAGAATTGCTCAAAATAGAGCGAGAGAAGCAAAATGTATCAAGTAAACAAATTGCTGATGCTTTAAATTTACCTGAGCGTTTTATTCTATATTTAGAAAATGGTGAGTTTGATAAATTACCAGGTAATACTTTTGTGCGAGGCTATATCCGCAATTATGTAAAACATCTGGGTTTAGTCAATGAGCAAGAAGTCATCAATTTGTTTGAGCAACAAGTAGAGCCAGAAGTTAAGGAGGGGAGAACCCTTGATTTTAAACAAATTAAACGTCTAAAAAGTGTTTCTAATAGCATCTATTGGTTAATTAGTTTTATCGTCTGCTTGATATTTGCAGGTGTTTTATTTTTAATTTGGCAACATTATATGAGCTCAAAAGCAACCGAGCAAAATATGGAGGCAGTCACTACGAGCATAAATACAGCCGCTACGACAACTCAAAATACAGTATTAAATGCAAGCAGTACGCAAACAATAATACCATTAACTAATGTAGACAATACGATAGATACAACTATCCCCAAAACTGCTGAGTCTGTAGAATATCAAGAAGATGATACAGAAACACAAACAAGTGATTTACCTTCAGAGACTGATGTAGCGGCAGAAGTCAAACAAGGGGAAGGAAGGATACAGGCTACATTCTCAGCAAACTGTTGGGTATCTATCAAAGATGCAACAGGTAAAGAAATAGTACAAGGTGTTTACTCACCTAAGAAAAATCTTGACATCACAGGTAAGGAGCCATTTGACGTTATGATTGGTGCACCTAATACTATTTCTCTTACTTATAATGGCAAGCCTGTTAAAATAGAAGCAAAATCAAGTTCTTCTCATCGTATAAAACTTGGTAACTAATTAACTATGAAAACTTCTTCTGCTATAAAACGTCGAGTTTCTAAAAAAATTTATGTTGGTGATGTTCCCGTAGGTGGAGATTCCCCTATCTCTGTTCAAAGCATGACAAATACTGAAACATGCGATGTTGAAGCGACCGTATCACAAATATTGCATCTAGAAAAAGCAGGAGCTGATATTGTTCGTATTTCAGTTCCTACAATGGAAGCAGCAGAAGCGTTTGGTGAAATAAAAAAAAGAGTGACTGCTCCTTTGGTAGCAGATATTCACTTTGATTACACTATTGCATTACGAGTAGCAGAATTAGGTGTTGACTGCTTACGAATTAATCCCGGAAATATCGGTCGAGAGGATAGAGTTAGAGCTGTGGTGGATGCGGCTAAAGATAAGAATATACCTATTCGTATTGGCGTTAATGCAGGCTCATTAGAAAAAGATCTACAAAAAAAATATGGTGAGCCTACTCCAGAGGCGCTAGTTGACTCTGCTCTAAGGCATATAGACTATTTAAATAAATTAGATTTTGAAAATTTTAAAGTTAGCGTCAAGGCCTCTGATGTTTTTATGGCTGTAAATGCCTATAGATTATTAGCGGCACAAATAGAGCAACCATTGCATCTTGGAATTACAGAAGCTGGTGGCTTACGCGCAGGCACAGTTAAATCAGCTGTAGGATTAGGTATTCTTTTATCTGAGGGGATTGGTGATACACTTAGAATTTCATTAGCGGCTGATCCTGTAGAAGAGGTTAAGGTTGGGTTTGATCTCTTAAAATCTTTAAAGTTACGCTCTAGAGGTATTAACTTTATTGCTTGCCCTAGTTGTTCAAGACAAAATTTTGATGTCGTAAAAACAATGAATGAGCTTGAAACGCGATTAGATGATCTTCTAGTGCCGATGGATGTTGCTGTTATCGGCTGCGTTGTGAATGGACCAGGTGAAGCAAAAGAGGCTGACTTAGGGCTAGCAGGTGGTACTCCAAATAATTTAGTGTATATTGATGGAAAACCTGCTCAAAAATTATCAAATGATCATTTTATTGATGAGCTAGAAACTTTGATACGCGATAAAGCTAAACAAAAATTAATGCTTCAAAACGCTATTATTGCACGTCATTAGTCTTATTAATACAAGTACAGTTATTCTAAGGAATTATTAGTGTGGCAGAACCTTTAAAATCTATTACCGGAATGAATGATATATTGCCAGAG
>SCDY01002106.1:0-17648 GCA_004143825.1 Drosophila micromelanica | reverse complement strand
ACGATCTGCTTGACTTTAGTAATTTCAATCTTAGTGAGATATCAAGTCTGAAATGTGCCGTTTCAAGTACGGAATACTTGATTTTTTCTCTCTGTGTATCAGCTTAAAAGGTATATTAATAATTAATGAAAATGTATTTCATGCGGCCCACTGACACATATTGGATGAGGAGTGATTTTTAATATAATGATTGCTGAGTCAGCATTTGGTACCACTGTACATAACTGTCCTTGTGCCAGTCGTTGCTCTCCAAGAGCAACGCAACAAACAAGCGAAATATTATTTACGAGCTGTCAAATCCCAGTTAACATGCTTTATGCAGAGCACAAGAAGGAGGCTGAGGACGAGCCATAGTGTGTGTTTGTGTGTGTGTGTGTGTTTGTAGATGTGGTCGCATAGTTGGCTAAGAGACAGTCGCAGATACGCAGCTACAGATACAGATACAGATACAGCGACAGCAACAGCTAAAGATACGGCTACAGTTACAGTTGAAGATACAAATACAGTTACAAAGCTGCAGATACTGGTGTACAAAGTGTGTCGTCTCGCCGTGGCCTCGAGAATGTTAAATTCCAAGAAGAGAGGCCAGAGGCAAAGGGGGGTCAAGGAGCACATAGCTCTCCGATGCGGGCAACAGGCATAATAAAATAAAAAGCATAAATAAAAACGCAGGCGACCAAATGAAACCACGAAAAATAATTTAAATTTATGTACTTCTGTGTATTTATTTGTGCGTCGCACTTCTTGCCACGGCTGCTTGCCCCACAACGCGACGTTTCCTTCATTTTGTTTGCATGCTCGTTCAACGGCACAAGACATTAAATTCAATTTGCATATATGTGTGTGTGTGTGTGTCTGAGTGCCACTCAGCGTCAGTTACAGCTCCAGGAGGCGCAAATAAGTGGAAGTACGAGACTGAGGAGCAACAGGAAAATCGGGATAATGCAAGGACTTCGCTAGCAATGGCGACCTGTTGTTTAAGGAATTACTTAAAATGTAAAATCCATGACCATTTGTGCATGTGTGTGTGCATTGAACAGCAGATACAATTATTAACAACAAATACACTCTCAAAAAATTCGGAGACTTTTGTACTCAAGTCAAGTAAAATTGTCAAAACTTTGTCAAGATCGAAGTTTCTTTCTTCTTACTCTGAATTTCCTAAAACATGACTCAAATAAAGGCTTCAAACTTAGAAACGTTTCTTTGCTTATTTACGAACATTTAAAAACAAAATGTTCTCGGATTAAATTTTATCAGACTAGAACTTAAAATGTTATTTTTCTCAGAGTGTATACAAATATGAAAGCAAAGGTCGAAAATATTACCAGAAAACTGCTTGGAATTAATATTAGATTATAACAAAAACGCAGAATTAAACGATGTTTTTTTTCCAATAATTCTACAGGGTATTCAAGTATTACGTACTTGGCTTAATATTTTTGTGTTATTCAGTTTTTATTGTGAGTCGAATATATTTATGTGTTCCTGCTGATATTGTACTCACTTTTACGGCATGTGAGCGTGTGTAAGAGTGTGTGTGAGTGTGAGTACTTCACAATGCGAACGTCAGCTCGACAAGTTTCCTCAAAAAGCGAGACAAGTGGAAATCCGTTAAAGAAATACGTGAAACAGATAAAGGAGCTGCTGTTGCTGGCACAGAGTTCAGCCTGTTGTCAGTGTGGGAGAGAGGCATATATACATTTATATTATATATATATATATATATTGTGTCTGTGAGAGCGCATCGGGATATGTCGTCAGCAGCAAATAAAAATTAATTGAAAAATGTTTATCAAGGACTTTATGATTAAAATGCAGAATGCCCAACAAGGACAGCAACAGAAGAAGAAGAGACGGAAAACTGTGGAAAAATAAGCATAAGTGCGCTATTAGAGGCTGCTAGTACCATGACATACCCTAGAACTGGAAATGGAACTGGAACTGTCATTTAAGTTATTTGCACTTTTGCGCCCCTATTTTAACTCAACTTTACAATTTACATATTTCAAGACTTTATTTATACCTAATAATTTGGAAGGAGCTCCAAACATCTGACTTTAATATACCCAACATTATCTATGTGCAATAAATACAGAGTATAAAAAAATGCATACAGTAAAAATGAAAATGAATTAAAAAGCTTCCGATTCTTATGCGAATTCTGGCCATCAGCAAAAAAACGCATCATTGACGATGATTGACGGATTAACCGAATGGTGTTGCACGACCAAATTTAGTGTGGCATGCATAAAGCTCATTTCGAAAAGCAGCTGCACTTAGCATATGCCGCATGCACAATTCGCATAGCAGCAACAACAAAATTTGTATTAAAATATTTTGTGGCAAATATGCGCGTAAAACTAAAAATTATGCAACGCATTAAAAATTTAACAAGCGCTTATCCGCTTAGTGCAACGCCTGGCATGCAACATGGCAGCTGCGGGATGGCAAACTAAGAGATTGGTTTGTGGTGGAATAAAAGGGGAGGGGGTGGAAAACACAGCATTGGCTAAAGTCGAGTTCGTTGCCTGTTGCCTGCCACTTTTAATATTTTAATTTTGACATTTACTGCGCATTACAACAGATAGCAAATGGCTGGGGCGAATCCGAAGGGTAAAGAGAACTGCACAGTGGAGCCGCAGATCATCCCCGCTGCATAATGTCGCCGAAATGTTGCATCAACGTTAAATTGTGCAGAAGTAATACGCAAACATTAACACCAAAATTCAAATTCAGCCTAATTGGCAGCAATCACAACGCAAATTATAACATTGTCGAAAAAATTATGCGTTTCCATACACACGTACTTGTCGCGTGATATGTTTGAAAACGAAAACTATGCAAAAATCACACTATAATTTTAAACGTTAAGGGAAACAAACAGGTTGATTGCAAAATTCATGTGGTTCGTGGAAAAGGCACAGATGTGATAAACTAGCACGAATAAAGTATTTTCCATTTAAACAAAATTGGTGCATTCTAGCAAGTGAAATATATAATATGTTTTCTCTGAAATATATAATATCGAGTTGCAAGCATAAATGTCATCAAAAAGAAACAAACATTAATTTTAGAAAGTCTTTAAAAATTAGTGAGTAGAAAGTAAAATGTCAACTTATAAAGTAGTTGTCTCATTTATGTGAATGGTTAAACAGAAGCGATGGGCAAAGCAATTTGTAGCTGCTTCCAGCCAGGGGGCGATAAAGCCACGCCCATGCCATTAGAGCGTTGTGTATTGTACTTTGGCCATTACTGGAATTAATATTTAGTTGTATTTTTCAATGCATTTAACTTTATTTGCAGTTGGCAAATGTTTTAACCATCCTGTGACAAGGCGACCTGACCCGAAGTTGCGGTTACGCTTTGTGTGTGCAGACAGGGGGCTCTAGTATGAGACAATGCGTGTGTGTGTGTGTGTGTATTTTAAAATGCAACAGATGCGCCAAATTAATGCGACCATTAAATTGTATTAGCGTGTGCAAAATGTAAAGCGCATTTCCAGCTAAAGCTGGGAACAGAAGCAGAAGCAGATTCCGCAGAGAGCTGCCAACCGGGGGAGACAGCAGCTTGTCAATGCGAGCGAGTATGAGTGTGCGAGTGTGTGTGTATGTACGAGTGCGCTTGTATCAGACTGGCAAATGTATCCGCATCCGCTTACTATCGCCCGCAGTTAGTGTGCGTTGCATTTGCTGCAAATTTGTGTGTGAATAAACATGAGAGTCGTTGCATTAATGCGCATACAAAAGCCAACAGCGCAAAGCCCCCCCCCCCCCCCCCCACACACACAACCACATACACAGCTACCTCTCCACGCTCCCACTGCTGCCAGCTCCTGTTCAGAATATCGTCAAACTCACCCACAACATCGACATGGATTTAAATATCGCAGTCACCAGACAAACGCATTTGCACAATGCTTAAATATCAGGCAAAAGCAACAGCAGCAACTGCAATAACAGTGGCAAGTTTATATGGCATGCCTCAAACTGCAGCCACACACACACTAAAATAGCTGCCTTTTGCTATAAATTTAGCATGTGTATGCGCGCTCTTATTAGTGCAGCTTCAACGCCAGCAACACCACAAATACCGCAGCAACAGCAACAATGGAGGGTAACAAGAGAGGAAAACTTAATTTAATATTGAGATATATCGAACCTAATGCACACAGAATGCGACACTTGGCAAAAACACTCAGCTCTAAATTCTCTTTAAAATTTTAAGTGCATTTTATTTTAAAATATTTGTAAATTAAATATGAATTGGATGTTTTAATGAGTATTACACAAATTTTCATTGTAGTAATTTTCAGTTCAGAAAATTGCGATCTTAACCAGATTTGCAATTAAACAGAAAATTGTTGATGCTTCCCTCTCAGTGTTGGTTAATATAATAGTAAAAAATACTCCAGATATCCAGAGCTTGCCGACAGGGTTTGGCAGGCTGCAAAAATGCATTTAATTAGGTGCAGCTCGCAGCGGCTTATGTAGATATTTATTCATTAGTCGGCGCAATAATTTGCTGCCTCGCTTTGGGGCAGGCAGCGAAATTAGCGCCGCTCGCTGTTGCAATTACAATTGCAGCAACAGCGGCAACAGTTAATGGAAAGGGCGCTGCAAGGGCCCAGCTAATAGGCTTCTAATTGGGCTTCTCGTTGGCCCCTTTTTTCTTGTGCAATGCAAACTGTGGATGCATTTTCGTGGTGCCAGCTCGTTGCATTTGTATTTGTATTTGTTTTCCAATTAAAGCCCATCAGCTACCGCAGGCAACTAATTTTACAATATTCTACGCAGACAGCAGCAACAGGAATAGCGGGAAAAACAAGTAAGAGTAAGAAGAGTCGGGAGTGCCCACCAACGGGATGCCCTACAACTAGCTTTAAACATACTAACTTTAATTTGATTAAAAAAAAAAAAATGTCATATTGTTTCTTAAATATGGTATAATAAATAGCACATATATTTTAAAGAATGTCTTCATTTTTTCATCGAGTTCTCCAAGAAAAAAGGTTTTCTTGTGAATTTCCAACTTGAAAATGTTTTCTTTTGTTTGGTACAAACAAGTGCATACAGCCATTGCACCCTGATTTTAAACATTTTGAACAGATATATAACGCTGCATCGGAGTTGCCTCCAAGCCTGGACAAGTCCTATTAGTGCGGCAAGCGGAGCAGGCACATAATACTCGTCTAACCATATCCATAACCCAGGAGCGTTTCGGGCGTACAGTTCGTCTCCTACTGCTGCATCAGTGGCTGCTCGCAATGCATTGTTAACTTGCCGAATATCTATTACTAATTGTTGGCAACGACCACAGCAACGGACACATGGTTAATTACAGCACCAGTCAAAGCAGGCCGTAGGGCAGTGGTAGCTGGGAGGGACGAGGGGCAAATAGTATAGAATTCGCTGGCAGCTGCAGGTACAACTGTTTGTGTTCCGTTTCAACAACTGCAACAACTGAGAGTGATTCAACATCATGAAATGTCCAAAACATAGCTTAACTACACACAGAAATCTAAGATCGCCATTCATTTGTGGAATCCATTCAATCCGCTCCCAGAACGCATCCAGTTCAAAAGAGATGCGATGCCAAAGTTATTCAGACATGATTCTGGAATTGAGTATGCAGCCAATGGCCGGTCTGGAAGCCATTTACAAACTCGAGTCAGAAGTCAAACAAAAACACAGTTAAAATATTATTACTTCTGTTTAAAATGTGTTTATATTTTTCCAATGTGGTTTGTGATGAAAAAACGTATTCATAATGTGTGCTATAAAATGCGAATAAAACTCAATAATATATTTATTGAAGATTGACCTTTGATGGGTGAAAGTAAAATTTTAAAAAGTTCTTATCTGCGCTAACTTATTTAAATAAATAAAAATTTAACAGAAGTAAACGTCTGCCGCAAGTATCATAATTAGATTAATGAACAAATGTACTTACAGGCACACATACACACAGTTGAAATGTGCGAAGCGTAAGGGAAATAGAAATGGTGTTGTTTGGGGGTTGGGGAGTGTAACAATACAATGTGCATATATTTGCATTGGAATATTAATGCCATAATTATATGGCACATGGACACAATGCTCACATGTTTGCAATATTTAGCATGTCTGTGAGTACATGCTGATAGCTATCTGTATCTGAATTGGAATTTGTATCTGTATTTATGTAGATGCTCCTGGCGCTATTGTGTTATTGCATTTGGGCATTTTGGGGCTGTGAAATATTTTGGCTTTCACTTAACGACTTCTATTGCATAGTTGCTGTTGTTGTTGTTGTTGTCATCATTAATGCTAGTTGGGGTTTGCGCTATGTATATTACAAGTAGCTTACATAATACAACTCAATTAATTTGCTATACGCAATTGTGATTACGGGCATCTTGAAGAAGCCCAACCGTCCACACTTTAACAGTCTGTCGCACTGTCCCTCCGTCTGTGCGTCTGTCAGTCAATTTCAGACAAACAGGCTTAGGGTTACCTTGAGGTTTATTCAATTTCAATCAATACGGCATACTTAAGCCAGGACGCTTCAAATATTTAGTGTAAATTGACTTGGCCGTAGACGTAGATTGCATTAACCAATACAAATCTAAAACATGTTAAAATTAATTTGTTGAGAGTACTTGCAGATACCCTGTGTCCTGTAAACTTTTGTTTGAAAAAAAATTAAAATAAAGGAAATTTATAGAGACATTTATAAAAATAAATAAAAAGGCATGCAATTCAAAGAATATTTAAAATTGCCAGCAATTCAAATATACTGAATAAAATCGGTATTGTTTCCATTTAACCCGTTTTTGATGGATACAGGTTATAATAAACTTGCTCGCTGTGGCTACTAAGTTATTATTAAGTTATTTACTGTAGGTTGAAAATTAATTAGAAACTAAACCGATGCGGATATCTAATGCTATAAATAATAAGTTTATTATGTGACTGAAGAGTCTGGCAAGTGCGGATGTGGATGAGCTGAGGTCACATATTTTACAATTTACATTAATGTTTAGAGCCATGTGACAATGAAATGGACTTAACAGGAACCCGGTGCCACGCATATTCAATGAATGCATTTTATTGTTGTTGCAGCCATCTGTGTGTGTGTGTGTGTGGCTGCGTGGGCTAAGTGTGGATTAAAGGTGAAATAACGCAGAGCCGCGTACGCCAAACAACCAGCCACCCCACACCCACCCACCCACCCACCAACCAACCGACACTCAAACCGATCCGTTGCTAGAATAATGCCCTGCATTAGTGTGCAATTTGCTCATTTGCAGGCAAGTAGTTTACGTCCGACCCACTCACCCACCCGGCAGCAGCCAACAACCACCGCAAGCCACCAATCCGCCCAGCATGCACGCATACTTAGCATTAATCCTATGCGCGCGCTCTCCGGTCTTTTTTGCGTGTTCGCGTTGCATTTATTTTTCAAACAATTTCAATATGCTTTTCCTGTGCATAATCCCTCTTTTCCCCGATCCCACCCTCTCACTCTTCTCTTCCCTCCGTTGCTGTTGGTATCTGTTTGGCTCTTTCATTGTTTTATTGCATAATGGCTCAAGTGCCTGTGCGCAGTGCGTGGAGCTGTTTGTTTAGGATTAGAGGACGGCGCCGTCCAAGTTTAACTCATGTGTTTGCCTTTGGTTTTCCTTTTTGGTTGTTGTTGTTATTATTGTTGTTGCAACCCCTGCAATCAAAATGCGAATTAAAGAAATTGGTGGTGGCTTCGACGGGTTGAACCGACCTAGAGCTGAACGTTTGTATTATCTTCTTTCGTGACACGGTTTTAATATAATCTATATATAAGAAAAATCAAAAAAGAACAAATATGTATACAAATATTTCTAAATGCATTTAAACCATTTCAAATATTAATTTTTAATACTATTTTTATTTTTAAATTTTAAGACTAAAGTTTCAAACATAATTTTTAATTTCAAAGTTACTCTTTACTCTTACTTTTGAAGTGTTTAAACTGATTTAAATATAATCAATAAATAAAATAAATTTTTAAGTTAAAACTTATAAAAGTTACAGTGCCTGGTTTCATCTAATTACTAAATATATTATCGAAATCGAGCGTGTTTACAGACTGTGGCTTGGCTTCCGGTTCGTGCTGTTCGTGACAAATATATGAAATGCGTTCATCTATAGACTGACCCTTGACCCTGGGCTCTAATTTGAGATTGACATTTATGTCAATATTTGGTCAGTCATTGTTCGCACTCACACTCACACATGCACTTGGCCACACCCCCCGCCCCGCATCGCCTTTATTATATTGTTACGCTTGGTGTCCTCATTTCGACTCTGTTGTTGCCTGTCCGCCTGTCCGGCTGCCTGCCTGTTTGCTTGTCTCCCTGTTGACACCCCTTGTTCTGGTTTCTTTATACTCGTTTGCCTGCGGTTTACTGGCCGCTCACCCTTCAGCCCGCCCGCCCGCCAGCTTGCTTGGCCATATGCGGGTCACTCGGACTTAAGCTAGGACTGGGATTGAAACTGGAACTGAAACTGGTACTCGGCCAGTTGGTGACACCGACACTAATAGAAATTTATTGAACATACTAAAATACAATTAAATAAATTATGAGATTTACTCAACCCACCAGACGCATCTCTTATAATCTTATTTTTTTTGAATAAGCCTCTGCGGATGCGACCCGCTTTGTTGGTAACCTTTTCCGCCCAGCTCCTCCTCCCATGGTAATTTGGTATACAGCAGCAGTTGTCTGTACGAGATAATCAGAGTGCGTGCCCGCGTTCAGGTGAGCGGAATTGTGCAAAGGATTTCTATTAAAAGCCGCAACAAAGTACCGCAAAGTAAGACAAAGTAGCGAACCCTCTGCCGCACCGTAACGGGACACTAAAAGCGCAACATGTTGCCTCAAGTAGCGCGCACACACACACACAAACACACACACACTCCGAATGGCCAACGGAGCTCAGACATAGACATCGCCTACTTTGTCTGGCGCTCATCTACATGCCGCCCCGTAAATTATGGAGCCGTGCACGTCTGGTCATTAAGCCAAATAAAACCGGCGCAAGATTTATACACGCGCCCTGAGCCGCAGCCGTAGCTGGAGTCGTAGCCGGTGCCACAGCCGCACAAGCAGAAGGCGTCCTAACGGAAGCTTTTGTTCCTGGGCAACTTTCAAATGGACTACAACTGCGCATAGAACAAAGCAGCTGAGCTTTGTGTGTGTGTGTGTGTGTGTGTGAGCCATGGCTGTACCTTACCTCGAATTTTATACTTGCTCACGAAGTAAAAAGTCTGTATTGGATTTGTACAATGTCCGTCTTAAAATTTTGAATATATATTTGTGTTTACCCGGGTCAGAAGGTGTTAAGATATTTTAGGATTACTCAAGGCGGTTTTTGACTATTTAAAGCTGTTCAAATACTGTACACGAGTATTGCACAGTCGGTTACACCCGACTGAAGCAATCTTACTTGTTGGGTCTGTTCGCGTTAACTTTTTGATATAAATTTCGAGCTGCTGACCGAGCAGTTTATTTCCTTCCCTGCTGACTTTTAACATACACACACACACGCACACACACAGTCTGAAGGTGTGTCGAGGCCCAAAAAGGTGCAGCATTTATATGCCGCGCAACAGTTAATCTTAGTTACGATTAGTCAGGCCAAATAAACTTATATTTGTCCAACTTCCCCGCAGCAGAAAGTGCGTGTGCCCCTTCCAGCCAAAGTTAATAACATCACGTAATTTATTTCATTCGTGTGCCTGCCACTTTTTGACCATGTGAGAGTGGTGCCGCAGCAATAACATGTTTAATTTGAAATACAGAATAGGCAATAGACGCTAAGCGTCTTCATTTCTTATTATTATCCTGGCTGGAAAACTGCGGAGTCTAGTTCGTGAAATTAGTTTTCTAAATACCTTCATGAGCTCAAGTTTTGCTTGAGCCTTATATATATGAACTAGAAAATTTTTAATTTTATTCTTTCGATTACAATAATTGAGAAAAATAGTTTCAATGAGTTCTTTCTCAGTCTAGTTAATATACTTATAATTTTTGGCTGCTTTAAGTATGGATTTCGTTTACCCTCTGTAACTATATACTGAAGAAAATGTACAAATCTTAGTTTTCTCGATGCGTGTGTATATTTCTATTACTGTGTGTGAGACACAACAGTTAAGCACACATTTTGGTCTGGCAAGTCAACAAAGTGGATCTGAAACTTTATACAACACTTGGCCGTTTTGGCCAGATAGACAAGTACTCGGAATCGGGGAAACTTTTGAAGTGCATGGCAGATGGCAACATGCGTCACGCACAATGGAACAGCAGCAGCCGCAGCAGCAGGAATGGAATAGACCGTTCACAGTTTGGCCTTTGTTTTAGACCCAAACGTAAGTGTCTTAAAAATTCAAGGCAAGTGTAAACTTTGGCCACACTTTGCGCAGTCATAAAATGAACCAAAAAAAAAAAATTCAGAAAACTATATCGCAGGCAAAGCATAAAATAAGCAACAACTGTAAAAACCTAAAGCAAACTAACTGCAAAATGGTTTGCCCTGCCCTCGCTTTGACCCGCCTGCTCCACTGCAATGGCCCCAAATGCGCACTAAAAATTACTAAATTTTCGTACGCAACATTTGAGCCAGTCGAAGGCGAGCTCGGCAACTTGGCCCCACACTCTTGGCCAATAAATTGCCCGGCCTTGAGTTTGCTTTAAGATCCCGCCAAGCTGTTGGCAAATGGCTTGGCTCGGCTTGGCTTGTGCTAAAACACACAAAGGCCAACCAACTATCGATTGCGGACCCTTTTTGCCACTTTTGGGCCATTGTTTGCCGTCCTCAGTGCGTATACCCTGCATGGCCAGTGCATAGGGTAGCCTGCCAAACATTTGCAACTTTTTGGCTACTTCTAAAGTTCAATCTCTTAAATTTTGATGAGTTTCCCGCAACAATTTGGCCAAGTTTGAATGCTGCAAAGGTATTTTAAGGGTGTAAGGCAGTCGTGGCGCTTCTAATGACTTTGTCAAAGTTTAAAAGCTTCTCCAAATTTTTTTTAAATATTTAAAGGGTATTGAGAAGTGTTTGAGATTGTAAAAACACTTTTCTTAGCCTTTGGCATATGTTGAAAGCTGCTTTTCACTGATTTATGATTTAAAGGGTATTTACACAGTGAGTTTGTTTAACGTTTAATATATAATACGAAGAACGGGTTTCAATAGCATTTAAAGGGTATAGGGCAGTCTGTGCGTTTGTAGCGGCTTTTTTGCTTAGCCGTTTTTCTTGTTTTTACCGTCTTTGTTTTAGTTCTATTGTTTTATTTGCTTTTAATTTTGCGTAGCAAGTTTTTAAGTGCAGCACCGAGCGTCTGTTTAGCATCGCAGACTTTGCCATTTGCCATTTGCGATTCGCAATTTGCAATTTGCCAGGGGGCGCCATAATTATTTTGTTGCAATTAAAAGTCCTGACAGTGTCGGCATTTGAATTTCTGTGCCGGGGATCGCTTTACAGTTTCGTTTCTTTGCCAACTAGTCGTAAAATTTCATTGGCATCGGAGCCAAAAACAGTGAAACTTACGAGCTGCAGCTGCAGATCCGCAACTGCAATTTTTCGAGTAAACTTTTTGGGCAAACTTCATAATTATTTCCTGCATATGTATATGTGTGTGTGTGTTTATGTTTGTTGCCCAGGCAAACAGTAAAGCAAAGAAGTTGCAGACTCCTCCCTCCAGCAGGTGCCTTATGCTTGCTGCGCAAATATTTGCGAGAACTTGTCTTCATATGCACCTTATAGACGGGGGTTAACTGGCAGCTTTAATAATGCGACCTGTAACCTTTGGCATCTCGGTATTTGGCACTTGGCATTTGATGAATGGCCTCGAAGGGCAGCCGAGTTCACATACCTACATTTGATGCGAAAATCAAAAATCAAACAGGCCCGTCCCGCTCTAAGAATGTGGGATAAATGTTGCTGCGTTGCCATAAAATTTCAATTTGTGCCTATTAATAACGCACAATGGCAATGTTTTGTTGGCAAATATATATGTACCTCCATATATATATATATATATATATAATATTTTACAGCATTTCGCTATTGTTTCGCTTGGAAAGAGGGTGCCACGCCTAACAGACGCTACTGCTGCCCGCCACCAACCCCAAACTGAAATTAATTTTAAATTATGCATGACCAAGAACAAGTAGAGTGACGGTTCGCTCGGTAACCCACCAGGGATTTCGAAATTTTCACCTGCCAACATTAAACCAGCGTAACGGTGTGCAAGGGGTTAGGGGTGAGGTTTAAATCTCGAATATCTTTGCGCGAATTAAATTCGTAGAAACGAAACTTAAAGATAGCCCTACAGCCATCCCCCCCTGGTACCCCCTGCGTCATCCGCGCTTTGCCAGGAAGTGCAGCAGGCAACGTTTTTACGAGTGGCGAGTTTTTTGCATTTATTGAGTAATAAAATCGTAAATTTTCCGTGCCATGTTACAAGTGAATGCGCTGGCTTTACCCACATTTCCCACGTTTTATCCTCGTCTGCAAAGTGAAAAGAGTATATTGGGTTTATTCAATGTTTATCTCGTTGTTCTTCCGTCTATCCGCATGTATTTGCATTTCTATTCTATATTTGTTGTGTAAACGAGTGTTGCGCTGTCGGTTACACCCGACTGCAACGTTCTGACTTGTTCCTTCTCACTTGCCTGGTTAAAGAAGGGGGCTCTTTAAGCCGCGGGCCTTGCAATTGCTGGCCATTCAACAAGCTATCGCAAAAATGCTGGCTCTGGTACTCGTCCTGGACGTGGTCCCGGTCCCGCTTGACTACTTCCTCGACTATTGCCACAGGTGCCTCATGCCGCTGCCAGTTGCTAGCTGCCTGGTTGCCACTTTCTAACGAGTCGTGGCGGCCCCGGCTTGTTTCTCATCCTCTCAATCGCTGGGCGATTCCTTTGTGCGCCATTGTCGAAAATTGAATTTCAAATTATTTTCACAGCTCGCTCACCCGCTTTTGCAGGCCACGCCCCTTGACTGACATTGAGCCATGGCTTGGCCGTCTAATAGTTCCATCTCTCTTTCTTCCTATCTCTCACTCACTTTGCTCTTGTCTGTCTCTATAGTCTGTATAATCGCAGCTTTATTAATTTTTTATCGCCTACTTGTGCGGCTATTTTTTGCATTTTTATTGGAAATTAAAAATGCTAATGTCTCGAGGGTCGTCAGCCACGGAATGACTTTCACTTTTCACTTACTTTCTGGCCCCATCTTAACGTCTCCCATTCGGCGGCACGTCCAGTGCATTTAACGCCCTTTTAATTTGTACTCAAATATGTATAAAACTTACTTACTTTGCCGACTTCTCCGACTGTCTGGGCTTAATAAAGTCGCTGCCCACTTTGATCTTGCCCCTGTCCACTGGGATTTTGCCGCCATTTCCATCGCCATCGCCATTGCCATCGCTTTTTATGCAGTGAGCTGTTAATGATGTGGCAAATTATTATGGCAACTGTCGATTGATAAATGTCGACAGTTTTTAGAGCGGGGCAGTGGACAGCAAGTCGGAAATCAGCGTGCGGTTATTTTTTTTATTCTCGAAATGCATTCATGCTGAATGGGCATTGGTTTTGAGGGCTTCGACTTGGCCATTTGATTGGCTTCGGTTTCTTATTTTTTTCTTGCTTGCGTTTATTGTAAAGTTCCGCAGTAAAGCAGCTCAATTGCTGAGCTCCCCCGAAGCCTAAATCACCCCAGGGTGTTGTTGTCCAGTACATAAAGTTCAGGTCCACATGTCGCGGCCATAACATTTTGTTTTTGTTCAAACAATTTACCAAATTACCCATGGTTTATTTATATCTCTTTTTTATACTCTGTTCAAAAAGTGAAAAGGGAATACATAGCTTTATATATATTTGCGGGATGCATAACTTGCTAATCAAGCAATTCTATTACCAAATTTAGCAGGCGATTTAAAAGAATATTTCGAAAGCTTCACAAACCGTTAAAATATATATAAATTTATATAATTCCTGTAACTTTTTTTATGTCAATGAACTATAAACAAGCTATTTCCAGATTTTATTACGTTATAAATAGGGTATTGTGTTATACTTAAGTTGAACATTTCATTTGTATTTGGACTACAAAAAGCTTTTATATTAATAAGTAGTAATAAAAAAAACGAACCAGAGTCGAAATGAAATAAATATATACTCTATCTACATACAGTTTTCGGCTTTTAAATTGCTTAACATAAACAATTTATTTAACAATTTTGTTGCTACAGCAATCTAAGCAATTGTACACATATACCCTGATTAAAAGTTAGACCAAGCGTTTCGTGCATTTTTGATTTGCGTGCCAAGTTGGCGGTGACGGGCTTATAATTTCTTGACAAAGGTGCATATAATTTGCCCAGCTTTTAGCGCGACCAGTCACGTGCCACACGGAGCCCAGAGCCAGCTCCAGCTCCGGCTTGGGCCCAGGCCTGTCAGAGGGATCCAAGTCAAGGCGAAAGCAACATCAGCCGGCAAGGCGCAAAAAAAAAGTCAAATGTCATGTTTATGTCATGTTACCTTCCTTTCTTGTTGCTGCTGTTGTTGTTGTTGCTGTTGGTGCTGTGCCCTTTGCTTTATTTCACTTTTGCCTTTTGTGTTTGCCTTCGTATTTTGGTGCGTTTCCGTTTTGTGGCGCATTTTCTTTTTATTTGTTTGGAAATATTTCACTTACTCTGACATTTTCCCTGGCGCTCAGATAATCTTGAGATGCCGCATAGCGCCAAACAATCGGTCTCTTGCCCGCTGCCACGCCTCCTTCGGTTTTCTGTGCTTCATAAAACACACGTCGGTTTTATGACTGTTACTTTTATGGCAGGTATTTGTGTATTCGTCCCCCCTTTTTCTTTCGTATGCAAGCGTGAAAACCCACTGAAATATTAATTTTCTATTTTATTGCGTATACGCGGCGTGTTGCCCTGCATGATTTATAACATTTGACTGCAAGCTGGCAATTTTCACCGCTCATTCAAATTAAAAAAAAATACATATAGATATAGCAAATATAAATATATATATATATTGAAGAGGTATTTATCATGATACACAATCAGGCCTTTTAAATTTAACTAAACTCTAGCGCCAAAGCAAAAAAAAAAATTGAAAAGATTAAATGAAACGGCTCGCTGCTCATTTTTGTTGATTTTTTTTCGCTAAAGATAAGCAGCAGCCCAGCCCAAAGGAATTAATTCAGTTAAAAGTTTTGTATTAAAACAGAGAGAAAAAAAAAAAAATAAAATAAAATAAAACAACAAAAAACAACAATGGAAAAAAAAGTAGCAAAGTTTGAAGGAAAACTTTTTAAATATGCTCGTTTGCTCGTTGGCTTTGCCTTTAACTCCTTTGGCGCGGGCGGTTTTTCTGTCTCTCCTCATCTCTCTCTCTCTCTCTCTCTCTTTCTCTCTATGGTTTTTCGGTAACTGCAGCAAAACAAATTGCAAATTAAGAACTAATTGGCTTACAGAACCTAAAGCAGCCATTAAAAGGCGAGGCGAGAGCTGAGCACCGCGTGACGAGGCTAAAGGTGACGGTAAAAGTAAGGATAAAAGTCAGGCAAGACAACTTAAAAGCCGGTTTCATTTTAAACTTTGCCGCAACCTTAGCAGCCGAGCAGCAGAGAGATCACACCGTAAAATGGATTGTTCTTAGAAGAAATCAAAGAAGTGTGAGCCAACAACAACAATGAACAAAAATATATACATATACATATATACATAAGAAAAAAGGAGCAACTGCATAAAGAGGCAAATCCTTGATGGCTGCCCATCGCGACCTGTTGTATTATAATTAAAAAGGAAACAACACGAGGACTGACAAGGACTGGCAGCAGGCTGCCAAAGAGCCAAAAGTGGCGAGCATTAGCGTTTAGCTCAAGACTTTTTAGCCTGGCCAACGACTTGACCTCGTCCCGGTGCAGACGTTGATGGCTTGTTTGCCTTTACGTTTGCGCTTCGTTGCGGTGCCTTTTAGGGTATCCCTTTTCAATTATTTAGATAATTATTTGCACGTTTACAACTTGACAGCAAGGGGCGCTCGTGCATTTGGTCTCTCGTTTAAAACGTTGCTCGCATTGACATTACATTACGCAAACGCCGCATGCGCTGCGGCTTTTGCTTCCTTAATTTATGCAATTAATTTACACTTGAGCATATCACCGCTTGAGGCCCACTCCAATGGTGCTTTTCGAGCTGTCAGCACATTATCAACTCAAAATAAATATACATAAAACGGAATACTGACAATCGTTAAAATAAAAGAGAGACAAGTGCTGTCAACGCAATCAATGCAAACGGCCTGGTAATCGCATTGACCAACTGGGCAACAGGCAACAACTGCAACACTTGGGAATACTCAAATTGCTGCTGACAGCAACAACAACAACAAAAGCAGCAGCAACAACAACAGCCACGAACGAGCATGCATTAAATAAATACAATTAAACTTCTTATTGACTGTTATGTTAACAGTTGGTCTGACATTTCAAGATGAGGCTGTGGTGACAGCCAATAAACAAAAGATGCCACACAAGAAGGCAGCCTCGACCCCTGCTGATTGCCTTTGTCACCAACTGCCGAGTGGAAAATTTGCAAATATAAATGAACGTACTAAAATACCGGATATACGAAAAAGATCAACATACCGGAAAAACGAATAATATACAAAGTCATAGATTGTAAATGTAAAATTAATCAAACTCTAACAATTTTTTTTTTTCAAAAATATATTGATTGTAAATTTATAAGCGATATTAATGAGACCTATGGGTCCGAGAGCTTTACATGTCCAAATTTGTCCCAATTTCGGCATGATTTTTGAAAAAAAATCTTGACCCCCTCAGAATCATGTTAAATGTTGTTATACGCTGAACCCATTGAAAATGGGTAAAAACGGTAAAGTATATACAGTCCCCCATAAAGTATATACATTCATCATCAGTATCACTAGCCGAGTCGATTTAGCCATGTCCGTCTGTTTGGACCAAAATTTGTATTTTTAAACTGAAATGACGAACCATGAACAAAAAGACCATCCTCATTAGAATCGGTTGAGTTTTGGCAAAGTTACGACCGGGGAAAGTTGAGACCTATCCTTATAAGGGAACACTAGGGTATATATTCGAACATTTTTAAGATGAATTTGGACCAAAAATTTTATTTTTAAACTGAAATGTAGAATTAAACTAGACACCGAACCATGAACAAAAAGACCATCCTCATCAAAATCGGTTGAGACATATCCTTATATGGGAACACTAGGGTATATATTCAAACATTTTTAACATGAATTTGGACCAAAAATTTTATTTTTAAACTGAAATGTAGAATTAAACTAGACACCGAATCATGAACAAAAAGACCATAAACATTTCAGCTCATTTACACATGCATACACAAATTCACACATACACACACACATATATACAAATGCACGTAGCATTCACATTCCTCGGTGCGCGTGCCCTCAGTACAGAAACGAAATCCTTGTTTTCTTCTAAACGAAATGTATAATCGTTATGAAATTTTCAGGAGTTATTAGGGGCATCAAAATCTATGTACAAACCAATTTGCAGGTCTGTAGTATTTGATTTGCGATTTTTTGGTTTTAT
>SCDY01002105.1:15622-64540 GCA_004143825.1 Drosophila micromelanica | reverse complement strand
TTGAGGACTACCTCAACATACCCGAGCACCAGGAGTCCATGGTTCACCCACATGCCATCATGGAGCAGTCTCTGGGCATTCATTTCTAGATGGGCCCAGAAACTACAGAAAAAAAGAAAAATGTGCGATATGCATATGTGAAATTAATTAAATTATAAAAAGTACATGCAACTGATATATGCTGTTGTTTTTCCCTCTCTGCTATTTTCGTCCTTGAATTACTTTCGATTGCTTTTAAATATGCGAATCGAATTGTGTAAATTTAAATGGAATATTATTGTGATTAATGCTCATGGGTTCATTAATGTGTTGCTGAAATGTCTTTCCAATTATGATGTGATATTTATGATAAATGACATAATATTTATGATAGCAATCTTGCATTCTATATACACAGATATTCGTACGTTAAGCGAATTCTGTTGCCATTTTACAAATGGTAAATGGTGAATGGTAAATCGACAAAAACTGAACAATGAGTGCAATTTGTTGTTTATTACCGCTGCCATTGCTATTTCCACTTCAGAGACGACAACGGCAGCTACTATGAAAAGCATTTGTAAATGGAAATTTTGGTACGAGAACACGGGAGCTTTTTTTTGTCCCCCTTTTCCTTTACTTTTCTTTTCTATTCCACTGTGTTTTTTTTTCTCCTCTTTCTGATGGGATGCAGAACAAACAGAAACGAGTTGGCGCGGATACCGTTTGGCAATGATATATATGAGTGTTTGCGAATGGTTGTGGTTGTGTATGCTGTGTGTGCGTGTGTGTGTTGGTGTGTGTGTGTTTTCACTGTGAGACATATGTAGGATAACAAATCAATTTTACTGCCAGACAATCGAACAAGGGACAACTCTCGCTGGAGTTACCTAAACGCTAGATACCAAATCTTTGGGGCATATTACTTCCGCTGTGTGTAGTCTAGAGATTCGGTCTTCAAATGGGCTTGTACCTCAATTGACCAACATAAAAGATATACAAAAAGATAGTGTTAAAAGTTTTTTTTTATTGAGAGAGAGACAACATTAAGTTCTTATCCCAAAACCATTTTGTTTTACTCGATGTCATCAACACATTAAATTTTTATATTCAGCTATTACTTATGGAATCTCTCGGGTGCTTCCAAATAGAGTATCTGTTTTCTTCCTTTCATCTGTTACTTAACTAATGAATAAATAAATTCCGCCATAAATTAGAAGCCACTCATACTTCACATTACGGAATTCAGACACTAATTGAAGCAATCTCATTTGCTAGCACTGAAGGGGAAACTTCAAAACACACACAGGAAATTGTGCACACATAAACAATCAGTTGAGAATCTAACGTCTTACAGAGTAGACTTGTATTGCAATAAATGGGTTTGCAGCAGTAAGAAGAAAGTCGGTTAATAATCAGTTTATATGAAAATCTAAATATATATTGATATATCAATAAAGATATTTAAATATTTTTATATAAAAGTATAGACATATTTAAACATTCCTAAATAAGTAATAACTTAATTAAGTGGTATCGATATGCTTTAGGGATGCGTATCGGTAAGGCGTTATCGATATTATATCAATACTGAGCTGCACAATATTAGCAAAAAACGATAACAATTCGGACAATTCGATATTTAATACAATACATGAGAAAATTTTCTTATTTCTTCAATTACTTTCCCTCCATTTTATTTTCGAAGAATTTAATAGATAAATATCGAGATTTATCGATATTCAATACGATATTGATATTTGGCAATTTTATATTTATTATATATTTTATATAATTCCATGTGATATTTGCCCCGATATTCATATCGGAATATCGATATACATTCCAAATGTGCTGATCGATAATATTTGCAATATGATAAAATTTTTAAAGACAGCTATCGAGAATCATGTACTAATTTTTTTTTTCCACTGCCGACACACGTCGTGTCACTTGAACTAGAAACCGCAGGCAAAAAAAAAAGAAAAAATGAAAAAACGAAATCAAAATAAAATGCGAATGGAATTCATCAACGCACCAAGGCAATGGACATTCGTAACTCCAAACGCAGCTGCAGCATTTTCTCTAGCTCTGGTTTATCTCAATAAATTCGTTGGTCTCATGCGATGCGAATGGCGAAAACCCGGCGAATCGCTGTCACTTTTGATTGTAATCGAGTGTTTCCACCGTCGCTTTCTGCACTTCTTGTACCAAGCCCCCCTCCCTCCTTCCACCAATATAGAGAATTCGTCCTGTCAAACAGTTTGATATACTTTGCAAACTACGTTCACACGATATCTTTGTGTGTTCGTGTGTATTTGTGTGTGTATTGGTGTGTATGCTTTTGCCAATTGGATTTGACATTTTATTGAGTTTTCTTTCTCGTTACTGCCGCTCCACTGACTCGGCTAGGCACCCCCACCCCCACCCACTCAGCCACTCAGTTGAGACGCTGTTGTAGTTGTAATTGATGTTCTGATGCCTGGCCAAGAGTCCTTTGGTAACATAAATCTAATGACCTGGTCCGTATACAGCTGCACCGGACCCGGACTGCGGCCAGATAACATGGCTGAAAGATTGAATTCATTTTCATCTTCTCCCTGTTTTTTTTCTTCCTCCTGCTGTTTTTTTTTATTTCGGTAATTAGTCCAGAGGCAACTTGATTATCGCGCCATGTACTCGGAGCTATATATCCGCCCCCTGTCCGCCCTTCTGTCCGACTTCAGGCGTGCTCTCTTATTGCAATCATTAATTTAGGTCCTGTCATAAAATAGTAAATAGCCATAGTCAAATAACCAAGTGGAAAGCACTCAAAATGCAAGCAAAAGGGTTTTGGATTTTGCCAAATTAAAGTTTTATGCGTCTGAGAAATAAAAAAATAAACTATGGTTTCTCCTGCACAAAACGTGAGCTACTGTAGCTCTTTTGTTATTGTTTGCATTATGTAAACATTGTGTGTTGGAAGTCATGTCAACAAATCCCAATAGAAACTAAGCTGGCAAGCCAAGCTAACTTTGGTGTACTTTTCAATCTTTCAGTTGAAAGTGCATAACTTGTGTGTACTTTAGCATCTCAAAATGCACCATAGAATTCTAATTATAATTATCATCACAAGAGTTAGAGTTTTTAGCTATGTACATATCTGAGAGGTATTTTTAAACTAAGCCTAAGTCTTGTGTTTAGAAAAATTTATAATATATTCTCATTGTATTTTAATTTTAGTCCATTAAATATTTTAGTATATAACCTAGAGGTAACATAAAACATCGTTTATTTACACAATCCAAACTGTCTACACTTCATAAATTTTTTATTAGCAATTTAAAATATTTATTTAAACCTAATTCCATATGTACACGCATTTTTTACATGCTTTTGAGATAAATATTTAAAATGTTCTTTGAATTTTTTTTTTTTTTTCTGAAATGTAGAATTAATTTAGACGCCGAACCATGAACAAAAAGACTATCCTTATGAAAATCGGTTGAGTTTTGGCAAAGTTACGTCTGGGTAAAGTGAGACCTGTCCTTATATGGGAACACTAGGGTATACATTCGAAAATTTCTGACATGAATTTGGACCAAAAATTTTATTTTTAAACTGAAATGTAGAATTAATTTAGACGCCGAACCATGAACAAAAAGACCATCCCCTTGAAAATCGGTTGTGTTTTGGCAAAGTTACGACTAGGGAAAGTTGAGACCTATCCTTATGTTGGAACACTAGGGTATACATTCGAAAATTTTTGACATGAATTTGGACCAAAAATTTTATTTTTAAATTGAAATGTGGAATTAATTTAGACGCCGAACCATGAACAAAAAGCCCATCCCCTTGAAAATCGGTTGAGTTTTGGCAAAGTTACGACTGGGTAAAGTTAAGACCTATTACAGTCTTACAGGTAGAACAATTTATGAAATTGAGCTGTTGTCTTTAAAATAAGACACACTTTAAAGAGCGAGTTCATAAAATTATTTTAAAAGGAAATTTGAAAACGATTCCACTTCATATCATACAAACTAGTTAGTTATAGATTGTTTAGTTATTTAGCTAAATGGTATCCACTTTTAAACAGGTCTATCGGACACGAAGTTGCATGAAATCTATTTGGACGACAAGGAGATCAAGCTCAGCTGGATGGTGGATTGGTACAAGCAGGAGGTCCTCTTTCACTTGCAGAATGCGTTCAACGAGCAGCATCGTTGGTTCTATTTGGGTTTCTCGAAACGTGGTGGCTTAGCCGATGCCGATATTTGTTTCTTTGAGAATCAGAACGGGTTCTTTAATGTGGTTACCGATACTTATACCTCACCCGATGGGCATTGGGTGCGCAAGGATTATCAGCAGGACTGTGAGGTCTTCAAAATGGATGAGTTTACATTGGCCTTCAAGCGCAAATTTGATACTTGCGATCCGCTCGATTTGCGGCTGCACGTGAGTTTCTTTTTTTTTTTTGTTTTTGTATTAAATCCTCTGATAAGTGCATCCTAACCCGCAGGAGGGCACCATGTATGTGGTCTGGGCACGCGGGGAATCGGAACTGGCACTGGAGGATCATCAGTTTGCGCTGCCCAATGTGACGGCGCCCCACGAGGCTGGACTGAAAATGTTGCAGCTACTGCGAGCCGACAAGATACTCATACCCGAAACGTAAGTAACGAGGCATTGATTCCGTATTCAATTTCTGACTTTACGGCTTTCACACGCTTCGAACGCGCAGCGATTTGGAGCAAATTGAAATCACGCTGGAGCAGGCGGCGGTGCCGAATCGGGAGACTACCTACTGGTGTCATGTCCAGCGTTTAAGCGACATCATCAAGAATCGTCTGCACATTGTACAGTTTGAGCCGATTATCAAGACGCCCGGCATTGTGCATCACATGGAGGTTTTCCACTGCGTCACGGAGCCACACGTTCAGATACCATTGTACAATGGCGACTGCGAACAGCTGCCGGCGCCGGCAAAGGTCTGCTCCAAGGTGATGGCATTGTGGGCCATGGGCGCCAGCACTTTTACCTATCCGCCAGAAGCTGGCCTGCCTGTGGGCGGTGCCGACTTTAATCCCTACGTACGACTCGAGGTGCACTTCAATAATCCAGAGCTACAGGAAGGTGAGTACGGATTTCACGCGATATGCGCTCGATGTGATATAAAAAATGTATATCGATTCCAATCAAAGCACATTTTATAATACCCTACAAAAAAAAAAAAAAACAAAAAAGTTGTATTCTTGATGAGCAAAACTTGCTTAATCAATCTAAATATTAATGTCTCTCTACCTAACGAATTTAAATGTGAAGTTTTTATTCGAGTTTTTATTAAATTCATTCAAAATCGATAAATATCGCTTTTGATAAAAACGAATATTTCTGGGTATAAATTTGTGATTGGTGATCAAAAAAAACTTTTCTCAACGACCCAACAATTCAATTTTCAATTCAAATTTTTATTCTCCTAATTATTTATTTTTTCAAAATCGAAAAATATATTCAAAAATATATATTCCCAAAATCACAGTGTTTACTCTCTGAATAGAGTATTGCGCAGTCGTTTGACTGCGACTGCAACATTTCAGTTTGCTTTGCTTACCCAATTTTTGTATGTTTGTTTGTTTACCAACACTGCTTCGTTATCTGCGAAAAAAGACAAGGGGGAAACGGCGAAAATTTGGTCACACTGACGATAAGAATATGTACCGGGGTAATTCGATTTTGATGATTGTTGAGCTGCTTTTGTGTGACTCCGGTGCACAACCTTTTTTGGCTCCCCCTCTTTCAAGTGGTTCAAGCGCTGAGCAGAGCACAAATAAAAATACATATATGTGTATACATATACACGCATACATATTTATGTACACATACATATATATATATATGTATATACGTGTATTTACAGACATGCATAGGGGTGATTTCATTAAAACTTTTGTATAAATAACAAACACGAGCGTGTGCTGCGACTGCGACAAACAGGAGCAAAATGTCATTATTGCTGCTTGAAGTGTCCTTGTGTCCGTATATATATCCTTATATCCTTGCTGATGGCATCGTCTTGCGTATTACATGGCCACAAGAGCCTGAGCTGAGTGCACCACTCAGTTCCCAATGTCTATAAGTGGGTGTATGCTGTGCGGAACATGGCTGCAAACCGGCTTTAAGCCGAACCGGTTCGGTTTAATTACCAACTGAATCCTTTAGCGTACCAGTTGCATATATACACAATTAAACCTGGCCTGAACCGAACCAATTTTTGGTTAGTGATTAGGTTTAAAAAAAATTATGTTTTGGTTCGGTTCGAGTTTATGTTTCAGCCGAACCGGTTTAGTTTAGTTACCAGCTCAATCCGTTAGTAGCATATATACACAGTTAAACCTTGCATGAACCGAACCAATTCAGTTAGCGTTCGGTTCGAGCTTATGTTTCACACTTTTAATCTCAAGTTCGAACCGGTTTGAACCTTATTTCAAAAAATAAAAAAACAATATATACATATATATTTTCATTTAAATTAATTAATTAAATAAATTGTCTGTTATATTAATATTTGCTTTATGCATGGTTTAATAAAATTGTAAATTTCATGATACAAATTCTAAATAGAATTTTTTAATTTGTAATTGTGATTAATGGTTCGAACCCATGAACTATGAGCCCTCCACCATCCATTATTTAATTGGTTTGGAAGCCAGGGTACAGGATACATAGCCCAGAGCATGCGGCAAACATTCGGCAATTTGCCGGCACATGCATTAATATTAATCATACGCCCTGCAGGTCTCGTGGATAGCTCCGGATTCCGCATTAAATTATCAAAAACGCTGCGTCAATACGATGCCGGCGTAATGGAACTGGGTCTCGAGTATACCGACAAAATGGCGATACCGCCCCGCCAAACGGCGTTCCCACTGAGCGGCTACTGTGTGGCGGACTGCACCCGGGCCGCCCTGCCACGGACGGGCATCATCATCTTCGGATCGCAGCTGCATACGCATTTGCGCGGCGTTCGCGTCCTCACGCGACACTTTCGCGGCGAGCAGGAACTGCGCGAGGTGAATCGCGACGATTACTACTCGAATCATTTCCAGGAGATGCGCACATTGCACTACAAGCCCCGTGTGATGCCGGTAAGGATATTCAGTTGGTTTGCTTGTTCGAAACGAGCTAACAAGCTACATCTTGGCTAATAACATATTTTTTTTGGTTTATCAATTATCATTTATTTATCATAATAGAACTATTTTATTTCCACTAACTTTCAGTTCGTTCGTTTTTTTTTAAACATTTAGTCTATATGCTTTTAATATTTTTATAGAATTCATTTAACTGACAGAAAAACTTTTATTCTAAACTCAAATGAAAGAGTTAACGAATTTGTGGCTCAATAAAGTTACTGAGTTATTTTGGTATTCAAACGAACAACTCAATTTACTCAGTAACAAATAAGAAAGTAAATTCAACATTAATTTTTAAAAAATAGAAAAAAAAAAACAGAAATTGTCGGCTGTTTTCAAATCACTTTTTGGATTCTTTTATTTTTTAGCTCAAATTTTCGTACATATTTTTCTCATTCGTTTGATAAAAATAATTCTAATTGACTTGAGAATATGCTTCCCTAAACGAGCAAAACAAAAAATATGTAATAAATACTTTTTATGTAATATATACTTTTTTAGCATATCAATATCTTAGACATAGTAGAAAATTAAAAATTACTGAATTAATACCAAATTTAATACTTAATTGAACTGCGAACTTCATTTAATTCCAAACGAAAAAAAAAATTTTTTTTTTTAATTTTTACTAATTTTTTTTTTATATAATATATAATTTTCTTTTTATATAGAATATATATATATATTTATTAATTATATATTTTTTTGTGTTGAAAGAAATTTGATACGCGCTCATCTCGACTTGAAATGCAGTTGTTAACTTGGCTAATCCTGTTGCTCCCCATATGTCTCCCACTCATTCTCTCGCTTACTCTATTGTTTTCACTCTCTCCCTCTCTCTCTCTCTCTCTCTCTCTCTCTCTACAGGGTGATGCTCTGGTCACAACATGCTATTATAATACGCTCGCTGATGCGAACGCAACGCTGGGCGGCTTTTCCATTAGCGACGAGATGTGCGTCAACTATATACACTACTATCCGGCGACCAAGCTGGAGGTGTGCAAGAGTTCCGTTTCGGAGGAGACGCTCGAGGATTACTTTATCTATATGAAACGGTAAGCGGATAGACGCGCAATGCGAGACGTTAATGCGTTTGTGTTTCTTTTCAATCTGCGCTTTGCTCCTGTGGGTATTTCTTTTGCCCGCCCCTCCATCTCCGCCCTCCCTCCATTTTCTCTCTCGCGCTGTTTCTGGCATTGCCATCAAAGGCAAAAACTTTGGCATTCCGGCGTTTGTTGCGGCTCCGGTTTTGTGGCTGCCTGCGCTTCGAGCGAGTATTCATAACGGAAATGTCTTCAACTTCCTGCCTGTCCCAAAAGCGATGCCAAGGTGCTCGCTAATTGCCAGCGTTAATGGGCCTGGCCCAAAAATAGCAAGGCTCGACTTCTTCTTCTTCTTTGAGACACCAGCCGGCACCCATAAGAAAAATTTAAAAAAAAAAATGTGCTTTTTAGAAGAAAAAGACGAGGAAAATTTTACATTAGATTAGAGACTTATGAGTTTTTGAGGCATCCACAAAAAAAAAGAAATAAAATAAAAGAAGGCAAAGAAAAAGTGGCTTAAAGGCTTCTGTAGACAAAAAAAAAGGAGCAACTTTTAAAGGTTTGCGGGCTGTTAGGCATAGAAACCGCGATAATAGCCAAAGGTGTCTCTAACGAAGGACTCCAACTAAATTTGGAGAATGAAACAAACAGACATTGGGATAACCATGGCACATTTTTGGGCGCTTGTTGACTTGTTAAACGCTTTTTTTTTTAGAAAACCGAGAAGTTATCAAATACAATTGGAAAAGTTTTTGATATCAAAAGAAAGCGAAAGGAATTTGAACTGTTAACAAAAGAGAATAATTAATTGAGAGAAATGGTGCGAGAAAGTGAGAGAAACATATTTCAGAGAGAGAGAGAGAAAGAGAGAGTCTAAAAGAAAGTGGCTAAGAAAAAGCGAGACATAAGAAAAAATGTGATTAAGAATGTGTAAAGAGAGAGAAAGCGAGTAGAAGTCGGGAAAAGGGAATAAGGGAGAAAAAAGCTAATATTTTATATCTTTGCTTTATTTCAATATACCAAAAAAAATTTTATTTTCTTGCAATATGTCTTTTATTCGAATTTTAATATTATTCTATTATATTTTGTGGTGCAAAAAATAACCCTTGTTTGTATTTGAAAATAATTATTCCTAACGTATTTTGTAATAATCTGTTTAAAAGTCCGTGTTAACGCGAGAGTGACAAATTGACATTCATTTGTGTGGTGAAAATATGTGCGAGAATGGGGTATCTATTTACGAATTGGGAAGAATAAATGTGTACCGTTATTGAATGTCATTAATATTGCCTTTGCAACACTGGCAACGTTAACATGCGACTGACAAATTACCAAGCACCAGAAACATGAGAAATTTAGAGTATGCAGTCTAATCAATTTTTCGAGCAATTTCCAAAACACACACACACACACACACACGCACAATGTGGCGACATTTTGCAAATAACCGAAGGCAATTACCTGAGTTGATCCCATCTTTTCTACCACTTTAATCGGCAGCAAGGAGCATCAGCATGGCATCCACCTGAACGGAGCACGTTCGACGAATTATCGGAGCATCGAATGGACCCAGCCGCACATTGACCAATTGTATACGATGTACATCCAGGAGCCGCTCAGCATGCAATGCAATCGATCCGACGGACAGCGCTTTCCGGGCCACAACTGGGAGGGCATCGCGCCGACGCCAGTCCAAATCAAAATACCCATCCATCGAAAATTGTGCCCCAACTACAATCCGCTCTGGCTAAAGCCGTTGGAGAAGGGCGAATGCGATTTGTTGGGCGAGTGCATCTACTAAACTTGGCTAGACTCTCTGCAGATGTATTACAACAATTATAAGTTGTTGTCCTTTTTTTTTTTTTTTGGTAGGGTATTGTACGGGGCGGGACATGTACATGGCACACACACACACACAAATGATATATGACTATATTTATTTTTTAGTTTTTTAGGCTTATGAGTAACAAAACTTTTCTTTGCTGTTTTGTTTTAATTTTGTTTTCATTTTGTATTTCTTTTTCTCTAGTTTGGCGATTGTCATCATCATCAACATTATTGTGAATGGCAAAGACAAAAGGTCAGTTTGAAAACTTTCTTTAAATAACTAATGAATTGTTGGCCTTTGAAATTTACCGACAATTCAAACAGAGCAACAAACATGCACAGGACACTTTTCAGTGTGCCCAGCTTAAAGCGGCAAATGACACAAAAGAAATTGTAAAAGAAATGTGAAAGCAGCCGTAAGGATATGCGTGAAAAGGGGGGGGGGGGGGGGGGGGGGGGGGGGGGGGGGGGGGGGGGGGGGGGGGGGCAGCCAAGGGCAATAAGTAGACAGCGGTTGTGGCAGCTGAAACAGTTTTCAATGAGAGCTAACGGCACTGTTTATACAATATAAATGAGCCAACTTTGAGTCTGTCGAAATGAGCGTAAGATAAAAAGGATGCGCACAGTGCCTACCAAAACAAAACCCCAAGCAACAATCTACCAATCCACCAATCTGGCCAACTCACGGCAAGGTGGCCCAACTCTAATTATTAAGCTGCCGGCCAAGTCAAGTGTCCTCTGATGGCAGTAAAAAGTGAAAGTTCTGTTTGTGAAAGTTTTTTTTTCTTTTTCTTTGTTTTTTTTTTTTGTGTTTTTTTTTTTGGATTGCCAACAGCCAGGCAGTGTCCAAGACGATTGTCAAAAAAAAAAAAAAAACTATCGATAGTGCAGTTTAATCAATGCTAGTCTTGAGTATATCAACATTTTTTTATTTTTATTTTTTTTGTGTTGAACTTAAGACGCTTTATGGTGCTCTTGTTTGAGCCATCTGTGAAAAAGTTTTCTTGAACATTTATTTAGTGTGAATTTTAATTAGTATGAGCAGAAAAGTGCATGTGTATAAATTGATAATTAAAATCAAAATATTGTTGGAGCACATGCCAGAAGGAATATAACGAAAAAAGAAAACAAATTAAATTCAAAATTTGATGCAACTTCAGGAAAGTGATTTTTTGGCGGGTTTACAATGAATATGCATAGAAATGAATGTAAGTACATCTTATTTTTTTACACAAATTCGTATTTGTTTTAACACGAGTTTAAATTTAAAAATTGTACATTATACTGAATTATAAGAAATAATTTTCCAAAATTTTTAGTTAGTTTTATTTTATTTTATACTCATTAATTTTTTATATATGTATATTTATATATATCTATATATCCATATTTTCTTACAAAATCTCTCTGTCTTATGAACAATAGAAGAAGTTTTGATATTTTCAAATTTCAAATTATAATTTATTTATTATTTTACTGAAAATGTGTAAGCATGAGAAACAATTTTACAAGTAAACTTTTTAATATTCTTCACTTACTTCTTTTTTATCTGGAACCAATATATTATTTTTCTATTTAGCCAAAAGTTTTTTTACACGAAGCTTTTACGATTTCTTTTGTTGTGATGAGTATGTGTTTGGAATAAGTGTAATAATATATGAGTACTGTTAAAAAAATAGAAAAAATAGCTCAACGTTAGCAATAAACAAAAAAAGTTTCAAAAATAAAACAAAAACCAAGGTAATTTTATTTTAGATTTATGCAAGAAGTACCAAAGATTTGTAGCGTAATGAAATTTCAGTTTTAATGATAACCAAAAATATGATACCTTTTTTAGAGGGTACAGCCCTAATTGATATACTTAAGACTCAAACAATAATCGCATCGATAGTTTTCTTTGGGTAAAATTTCTGACTATGTTTACTGTTTTAAATTTTTAACAAAATGCTTTATAGACTTTTTAAAGACATGCCTTTGTTTTGAATTTGCTTTCTAAAAAGCGGGATATATTTATTTTATTTATATAATAAATATATATAAAAATAATCTTAAGATGCTTTTTGGATATACTTTTCATTTTGCTTTGGGAAACATAAACACAAAGATCGATTGTAATTTGATCATATGAGAATCTGTTTGTTATTGATGATCAGTTGGAAATGTCGGGTATGCTGAAGATTTTGCATAATTTTACAAGGATTTATATACAAAAACTATTAAGCAAATGAAACTAAATAAAATAAATACAAAATCTAAAGACAAAATAAAAATATTGACACTTGGATGGACACAAGATACATATGCACAAAACATGTAATGGATACGTTTAAGTGTAGCTACATACATATATATGTAAGATGTGATAATTGTTCTACGGCTAAATAATAAAAAACAACAAAAAAAATGGAAATAATAAATAAATAAATGAAACTATGTATGTAGATGAAAATTTATATATGTATAAAAACAAAAAGAAAAAATTCATAACAATACAAAAAAATAAATATATATGTATATGTATTAAATAAAATATATACAAAAGCCTTCACGCTGGACAAAAATATAAGAAGTATCTAATAAAAAATGACCACCATACCAGTATGAAACAAACATTTGTTTTAGTTAATGAGAGTTTAGTTTTTTACAGCAACAGCAAGACGTAGAAAAAATGTTATAAATATTAATAGAAGTCCGGAGAATTTGAATATATACTCATAAAGAGAAAGTAATTAAATTCAACTTGACAAGAAAATTTTGATATTAAGAATGAAAGAATGGAAAACTTAAATTCAATAGAGAAAAAATAACAAGGAAACCTAAAAGAGAAAATTTCTGCAAAGAACCTTTTGTATTTGACTCAAATATAATTATTATTTTTGAAATACTCAGGAACGAAGTATTTAAAAGGCTTTTTCTCTGAGTGTATTTAACAGATTAACAGCTTAAACACAAATCAGTGCATTCACTGGTTAAAATCATGCAGCAGATTTCTGTTTTTGTTCAGGCAGAAAACCCTTTGCAAAATCTCAACTTGAGGCAATTAAAAATGACAACAACAAGAACAAAGAAATTGTTTGCCATTGGTTTAATTGATTATTGATAGTTTGGCTGAATTGCATTGGATGATACTTTGGCTGTTGCCAATACCGTATTGTAAGCCAACTCGGCTGCCAGATGGCCCATAGATTGCGGGCGGACCGAGTTCTCTGCTTCTGGTTTGGCCTGGACACATATTTTAGCCTTCAACGCGTTGACTGAGCGGCATTTTAATTGATTTTCAGTTTTGTGCGACGAAAAGTACGCGCTTTTGTCGTTATGAAAGTATTAAAACGGTTGCAATCCAATTAAAAGTTTTTAACGAAATCATGCAACAAAAAAACGCACACCCAACACACACACACACACACACACACACTGTCATGCACAAATATTTTAATATTCATTGGCGCGATGCACACAAAATGAAACCAACAAAAAAAGAGGAGAAATGTAAAAATGATATGAAACTGTTTTTTTTTCTGTTTTCATTCCCAACTAAATTTAAATCAGCAAACGCCGAAAACGTTTGTGTTTCCTTTTGTTGGATATTGTAATTTTGTTATAGATTACGTAACGATCCTACTTGATATATACATTTTTTTTTTTATCATTAGTAACAACCGATACACATTAACAAAAAATTTGTTTTTTTAACAAACAAAACAATTTTGTAAAACTTTGAAAACTATACTCTGTTATATACTAAATTTTGCTATATATGCTAAAATATGATTAATATCGAACTTCAACATAAGATAACAAATTGTATTTTCTGTGTTAAAATACAGCTAATATATAGCTTACATATACGTATTTATATATCTGCTAGAGTATTTAAAATTCGTCAGTCTGAAACAAATTCTTGTTTCTTGTTGATATGCACATTTAATCAACGTGGTCGCATTTTAAGTGGTTCTTCACTTAAAAAATATATATATATATATATATGTATATATTTGTATATGTAGATATGTCCACAGAGCAAGTTGTCTCTTTGGTATTTTACAGTAAAGGTTTTTGTATAAACTGGCTCGTCACTTAAATTGCCGTTGGGAATGAAGTAAATTCTCATTATTTGGTATAACATGAAGTAGTTTTGGTTTATTAACGTTTAACGTAACGATGCCAAAGTTCGGTTAAAGTTTATAGAAAAGGATTTACAGGATAAGCGGCACGATATCATAATCGAAGTGTGAGAGAGAACTCGACTAGCAATTACCCTGTGGCCAGCTTTAAGACATTCTATAAATTTGTGGTTTTTAAGTCTAAGCCAACACCATATCGAAAAAGACCTTTCAATGAGAAAAATTCGTCATTTTCTCTCCTTTTTTTATTTTTTACCTTTTTCCATGCCTAAAAGTAGGTTTATTTTTTTTTTATATATTTTAATAATAATTTATATCGTTTTCTATTGTTTAAAGCTGGAAACGAGAATTGCGCTGTCGGTTATACCCCACTGCAATGTTTTTACTTTATATACATACTTTAAATATTGATTAAAATGTATATATTTATTTTCAATGTGTATAAATAATTGAAATATATATATTTGCGAATTATTTCATAATTAGATTTAATTACTCCCAAAACAAATACAAATATTATGTTTAAATACAACTGAATATAATTATGAAATATTTTGTAAATGTATTTTTCAATCATTTAAATATACAATTGATAAACACTTAAAGCGCACATTATATAAACATATATTGAAAGCATTATTCTCTTTAATTTCCTGCATTGATGCATAAAAAAAAAACGTTCGACATTCTCATTTATTGGCTGTTGGGAGATGAATACATCTACTAATCAGCAGACAATTTGATGATTCAGCTGAATAAATTTACTAATCAGCTGTTGTCGTAAATTAACTTGATGCGTTCGCAAAAAAAAGAAGGGAATTTACAGTTTTAATGCTGTTCTTGCAAATGAAACTCGGCTTTAAAAAAAGTTAGAGTTCTGATCAATCATATACATTGTCAATGTAAACAGTTTACAACGCGTTATCAGAATAACATTTAACTAATATTAAAAAATATAAATTATAATAATATAAACATTCATAATATTTTATATATCATTAATTATAATAATAAATAAATTAAATAAATATACTTAATAAGGAAATCCCTTGATAAAGCATGACATGTCAGTAACGATATCTGTTATTCTCAATGGACAAAAGTATAGATTGGATGTGCCACGGAATTGATGGTGGATCTGTAATATATATTCTATAATATTATTAATCATTGTTGAATTTATAAAAAGTGACTTAATTTTGTACAGGTTTTCCTACAAATTATTAATTAAATTCAATGCAAGCTATTAATTTTGATTAGAAAATATGTTAAACTTAAACTAATGTAAATTTCAATACACAAAAATATTTAAAATCGGGTTTTTTCGAAGAGTTTGCAGACACCCCGGCTGACATGTCAGTGAGCTCGTCAAGCAGGCGCTTAACTTGGCATGTCATACGCCCAAAAAAAGACAGCAATGTCGTTGTGAACACGATTTCCATTTGACCCTGGGCTAGGCCAAGTGAATTTTAAGCTAAGCAGATTGTGATTCCATTTGTGTTCATTTCATGGACCACACGCGGATAAACGTTGGCTTCCAATGGGCTGGCCCAGCGAAGCGTGACCTGGACAAAGCCGGCTGGGGATTAAGCTAACATACACACACACACACACAGATACATGTGTGTGAATCCGCTTTCTGAATCAAAATTTTGTCGTGTGGCGCATCAAAAGTCAAGTGGCAACAAAATAAATACGTGAAAAGGCGTTGCAAGTCAGCTGAAATATGTGTGTGCGTGTGTGTGTGTGTGCTTGTAATCGCCTTTTTGACTGCCTGACATTGCACACACGCATGCAAAGCACATTTAATCAGGCACCTCACAGGCACATTACCCCCTTCAGCCACGCCCCTGTTTCTGTTTTCTGTTCCCCGTTCCCCGTTTCGACAGATTTTCTCAATGCTTGATTTCTGGCAGGCTGCGATGCGTGATCAACGTGCCGCATCATTACGGTGTCCCCAACACCAATGCCATGTCCTCATTTTCATTTTCATCATAATTTCCCTAAAACATTTATCTGCACACCAATCACACACACACACACACGCACACACAGTCGAGTGTGTGTGTTGAAAGAATGCAAGAATTTAATGTGGCAAACTTTTGATGTGTTCTAATTTATATACAAGCTGACAGTCTGATAGTCTGTCTAACATTTCAGCAGTCTGGCAACTCTGTCACCTTAACTGTACCCGATTTTAATGCTACACACACACACACACACACACACACACACACACACACACACACACACATGTGTCTGTTGCCGCGACTCGTTAAAGAAAATTTGTTTTTACGCTTGATGGCAAATTGGGCGCGACCCGTTTCCCCTCCTTGACACCCCCCCCCCCCCTCCCCCCCTTCCCACTTCCTGACCCCTTTTGCCCCCACGCCCATGCACTTGACTTTTGTATGATGTGCGTTGGACCCGTTAATATTTCATATGTCAACGCAAGCAACGACCCATCATGCCCCAAAACCCAACACCTACCCCATCCCCACCCACCCACATATACACGCACGCACACACAAACACACACGCATCCTTTTCTGGGCATCCCCCTCTTTTTGTGTTTTTTTTTTTTGCCTCTCAAGCGTGGCCTTAAATCGCTTGCATTTAAAAAATTTGATTATGTGAAATTCTCATGCGGGGAAATTAAATTTATACACAGATTCACAAATTTGTGTTGTTGCTGTTGTTTTTGTTGCTGCTGCTGATGTTGTTGTTTTTGTTGCTGCCGCTGTCTCGCATTTTCATTTTTTATGACGGCTTTTCCGCATTTTCGGCATCAAGCAGAAAAGCAGCGGAAAACAAACAAATATTAAAGAAATAATAAGTATCTTCAAGCTAGTACGAAAGCACGACTATGCGATGCCATGTAAACTTGACTGATGATATTATTTTTTATTTATTATACATTTCTTTTATTTATGCAAGCGAATAGACATGTAATTTATTATGAAAAAAAAAACTAGATTTATTTTTGAAACAATTTCTATGCAACATTTAAAATTTTATATTTAAGCATTCAAATTATTATAGATCACTTGCATTTATTTATATATTTAAGATAGAGTTATTATTTAATAATTTTTGTTCATACCCCTCTTTTAGAATTTTACTTGGTGTTGCCCATTGTTGAACATTTTATAAGTACAGGGTATTAAAAGAAAACATGCGACTGACACATTCAGTCAGCCAGTCAAATTGAGCTCCAACCGCTTCAGTTACAGCACATACCGTTACGTTCTTTTCTTCCCGATCAGAATACTAATGGATATATATCGAAATATTACAAAGTTGACATAAATTGACATAAGTTCGATAAGCTCGTTTACTTAAATGTTGTATAATAATTTTTAATGTGCATGTTTAATATTAAAAGTTTCTTTTTTTTAATAATTATACAATCTCTTATTTGCAGGCGTCCATAATAATACCTTCCATTGAATTTACAAAACGAATTATTTAAATATATAAAAATTACTTTTTGAAAGGAAACAAAATAAAATAACAAAAATATATAGGGTATTCTCAGAGTATGTCAAATGTAAAAGGTAATTGCCAAAGTATATACACTTTCAAAATAAATAATTTCAATTGTAAAAAAAATACTTAAAATTTTGAATTGAAAATGTACAGGGTATTTGCAAGTTGATGCTTGGTATGGTATTGATTTCTTTATTTGCAGTGTGTGTTAAGCGACTTAAAACAGCTTAAATGCTGGTGCTACTGCCAAACAAGCTGGGCTGGAGGAGGTAAGTAATTGTGGCTCTAACCGGAACTGGGCACTACAGGGTGGCTGGGGGGGGGGGGGGGGGGGGGGGGGGGGGGGGGGGGGGGGGGGGGGAGTGTGGGTCTGTGTGGGATCGGAATGTGCGCGGCGACAAGCAGGCAACACAACAAGGAACAAGGACACATTCCGTGGCATCGACATCGGCATTTGTGCTTTAAAGGACAAAACGGCTGGCAAATGTTTGCGATTTATGCATAATTTATGCTAAAAGAGACACAACAACAATTTGACATTAATCAGTATGCTTTATTGACTTGACCCAAGCACACACACACACACACACAACAAAAGCGCAAGCGAGATGGATGAGTGCCAAAAATGAGAAGAGTCTGTGGGTGGGTGGATGGGTGGTTGGGTGGTGGAGTGGGGCGTAGATAAAACGTGGAAAGTCGCGCAGCGACACTCGTGACGTTTACGTTGCCTTCGTTCTTCACATTCCCCATAACTTAATCAAGAAATTCTTTATGCAGCAAAACCCCATCCCCATCCCCACCCCCACCCCCACCATATATACATGGCATGTTCGCCTCTCTCTCGCTCTTTTGTCATGCTTTGTCCCTTTTCTTTGTGTGCTGCTGCCTCTGTCGTCACTTCATCAATGGCGTTAATGTCCGTGGTTTCTATTGTGGTTTCGTGCCTTTTTGTTTTGGTTTTTTTTCGGTTTTTCGTTTTTTGTATAATGAATGTGACTTTGACATTCCTTTTGCCTCTTTGTGGCTCACAATTTTCCTCTCGTTGGCCTTTTTCCACAGGAATTCCCCTATAAATTCCTGACAGCCTCAAGTATTTCTATTAATGGTTTTGCGGGTACCTGTAGCAATGCCGAGCGTAAGGTGTTCGGGATGTTTCCAGAGTTTGAATTTAACTTTGACATTGGCTTTCGCGATGTCTTCCATTTTATTGTATAAAAACCGCATTGATAAGATTAAATACAGGAAGAACAATAAAATACTAATATACAGAGACGAAGTGGAAAATAGATAATGTAAGGAACGAGGTACGTTTGAAAATTAAAATAAAATAATAATAATAATAAAATACTCAGAAACGCTTTATTGGTTCCTAGATGACCTTCATATTCTTGGTAATCATATCAAGGGTATAGTCCTATTGAACCTACAGCGCCAAATACTTGTCAAATGCACAAGAATATGGCAAACAAAAATATGTATGCTTTATTTCAGCTGTCCCACCCCTGCTCCCTCTTAAGCCCGGAAAAAAATTATCCTTAAGAAATACCGATTCTTAGATGACCCCAAGTCCTTTGAAAATCCGTAAGGATTTGGCCGAGTTAGAGCTATTTTTTCTAAAAAGGACATTCTTTTCATAGCCATATCTCGACCATATCCTTTAGGATTCTGAAAAAATATACCTTTCTGAACTCGCAGGAAGCAGTACTATCGATCTGCATTCAAGGGTTTTAAGGATTCTACCAAAAATATCGGCCAAATTTTTTTTTTATAAAAATCGCAAAATCGTCCTTAACTCGGCCATTTTAAGGACTATCGTGATGTCCTTTGGTAGTTAGATAGTATCCTTGACGGCGATTCGGTATATTCAATAAAAAGGACGAAAATCCTTAAAGGAGCCAAAATAAAAGGACATTTTTTTAAACAAAAAACTAGCCATAACTCGGCTGTATCCTTGTGGATCCTGACGAGTCCTGTGTCAAACAACTTGTATTGACCAGGGCTACCAACTGGCCAACAAACATCAAAATCGTCTTGCTGGTTTCCAAGATATCAAGGATTTTGTGTTTTTGGGCGGTTTCTTTGAGCTCCGCGCGACTGAAATTTTACAAGTACCCGATTCTTAGATGACCCCATAATTTATTGATGCCCATCGATAAAGTTTGTTATTGCGAACCTAACGCACCAAGTCCTTTGAAAATCCGTGAGGATATGGCTAAGTTAGTGCTATTTTTCTGAAAAGGACATTATTTTTATAGTCATATCTCGGCCATATCCTTAAGGATCCTGGAAGGATATACCTTTTTGAACTCGCAGAAAGCAGGACTATCGATCGGCATTCAAGGATTTTCAAGATTCCACCAAAAATATTGACCAAAATTTTTACAAGGGGGTAGGTCAGAAAATTTGATAAAAATCGCAAAATCGTCCTTAATTTGGCCATTTAATGGACTATCGTGATGTCCTTTTGCCAGCGGGTAGTATCGTTGACGCCATTTCGGTATATTCAATAAAAAGGACGAATATCCTTACAGTAGCCAAAATAAAAGGACATTTTTGTAAACCAAAAATTAGCCATAACTCTGCCGTATCCTTGCGGATCCTGGCGAGTCCTGTGTCAAACAACTTGTATTGACCAGAGCTATCAACTGGCCAAAGGACATCAAAATCGTCCCGCTGGTTTCCAAGATATCAAGGATTTTGTGTTTTTGGGCAGTTTCCTTGAGCTCAGCGCGACTGAAATTTTACAAGTACCCGATTCTTAGATGACCCCATAATTTTTTGATGCCCATCGATAGAGTTTGTTACTGCGAACCTAACGCACCAAGTCCTTTGAAAATCCGTAAGGATATGGCCGAGTTAGAGCTATTTTTCTAAATAAATGCACACCAAACACCAGTTGGTTTTTTGTGTCAGCACAAAAGTATGCAATGCTTAAAAATACTCGTTACAGCTTTAACAGTACCGCCTCTGTTAATTTACAGCTGTTGCTTATTTTGTCGCATGCAAAAGTATGCTTTAAAATAATTCGACTGTCAAATTTATGTCGTGCTGCTACTGATTTCTGTTCGCCTGGTAATTTGGAAGAATTTGAGTTGGAAACTTGCAACTTGGCCGTGGCCGGTTTATAGGAAATTGTAATCGCCATATCTCCGGCAAATTGGGCCCGATCGTGGAAAGATATACCTTTTTGAACTCGTACGAATCACGACACTCGATTGACATTAAAAAATTACAACATTTCTTAGAGCTATTTTTCCATGAAAAGATATCATGTTCAAGAGAATTCTGCAAACACAGCAATTACCCATAAAGGTCCTCCCAAAACGAATAAAAAACGATTTGCTTACTTTTTAATTTATTAAATTTCTGTTTACATTCTGATAATTGTTGCTTTACAAATTGTTGCTTATAAGTATTTCTCTAAGAACAATAGTAATAGAGTAAATATGTCTTACATTTATTGTTTAGGATTATTAATTAAAAACTATTCGTAATATACATATAGTGAAACCTGTAAAAAATGACTGAAGCACGTTTCGGAAACTTGGAATACAATATTTTAAATATTTACATATTGTTTTTAAGTATTGTTTAAATAACGCCTGTTCTCTGGTGCTTTTTTGTAGGACTTCCCCAATCTGAAAATATACATAATAAGAGGAATATGTAATATTAAAAATCGATTTTTATAAAACATTTAGCTAGATATAGTAAGATAGGCTTATTAAAACATGCAAAAGAGGGTGCTATTTAAGAGTAGAGTGAGGTTTATCTTTCCAAAATCGGGCAACATATAGCGACATAGAGATATAGTCGTTTAAGGGTGATTCAGGCAGTAAAACTCGCATATCTCGGTCAAAAATGGTCATATCTTTGAATGATATACCTTTTTAAGCTCGTACGAATCAGGACCATCGATTGGCATTCAAAAATTCTCATCTTAAATTTTGACCATTTTTGAGAAAAATCACAAGGGGTAACATCACAATTGTTTGTCAAAATCGCGAAAATTTTAAAATGAAAACTTTTGAATGCAGATCGATTCTATACGTCTTATACGATTCGAGAAAGGTTTATTTGACCGAAATCGGACTACAAATGACCGAGATATAGTCAGGCGCATACGCAAATACTTTATGGCTATGTTAAAAGCAGGAACTCTGAAGTGTTGCCAAACTATTGCTATTGTTGGCCGCATATCAATTGGCAACTCTGGTTAACGAACCGAACCAATTACAGCTAAAAATATGAATTTACTACGCGCTGTTCAAGTCTCAAGTCGACGACAAAAGTGCACGTAGCATTGCCAAAAAAAAAAAAATATATATATAAACATATAAATTTATAAATATTTAAATATAATGATAACGAATAAGAAAGTTTGTCCACAAATGCACACATTCAAATTCAAATTCACAGCTAACACAAATTTGCTATAAATTGTAAGAATTTACATAGGGCATATCAGGCCCTGCATATCAATTTTTTGAGTTCAACTGCATTTGATGCTGGTCACGAATAAAACATCAAAAAATCATATGTAATAAATGCTCAATAAATTCAAACTTTAAATTAATCATATTCACGCACTTTTTATAGTTACAGGGTATACAAAGTAGTCACCGAATGTTTATTGGGTGGGGGAGCAATTAATAAAAATTGATTAATAATAAAACAAAACAAAAATTAATTTCTTTATTGATTTTTGGCCAAAGCGCGATCGCAGTTGAGGCGTTTTCAGTTGCGTTTTTGTTGGCCAAGCGAACGGATCGAAAAACAAAGCGACGGAGTCGACGGAAATTGCGCTTACGGTATTGCGTGAACGTGCCAGCTCTGAGCTGCCTATAAAGTACCGCATTATACAACAACAACAACAACAACAATAACAACAACAACGATGCACCTGTATGTGGCATTTTGGGTTTGCGGCACACTTCTTGCGCTGCTGTTGGGCTGGCAACAGCGCAAATGCTGGCGCCTCATCTGGCAGCTGAACGGCTGGCGGGGCGTGGCACAGCAGCCGCTGCTCTGGTTCCTGCTCTGCATCAATTTGCATCCAAACAGTTGAGTATCGTGCCTCTCAATTGCTTCTTCCGCTTTTTTCTTCTACTCGGTTTTAATACAGTTTTCATACTCGTTTTACAAAATCAGTTTGTTTTGGCAGACAGACAGATAGATCGATTTTAAAGATCCAGAAAAAATCTATATTTTTCACGATTTAACAGCTAAATTTGAAATCACCAAATTTGTCTGACAGTTTTTCAATGAAATCCTCTAAAGCTCGAGCCGAAGAACGTTGTTTAAAGAAAATCGATATTTTTAAAAAACTATAATAATCGATATCATTTTTGACCGTTTTAAGCTGTGCACGAGTATTGCAGAGTTGGTTATACCCGATCTTAACGTTCGTATTTATTCGAATATTGTGAGAGCTTAAAACTTAAAAATATAGTTGCTTGCATCACTCGTAAACATATTTATCATATTTTACAGATAACTGCCAGCTTTCTGCCGTAGTCGATTAATATCGATTTTAAGAATAATATCAAAACTGATATGCAGGTTTTTGCAAAGTTCCATCATTTAAGAATTTTAAAAATGTTTACTTCTTGAAAACAAAAACAAAAACTTATCTTACAAACAAACAGGAACTTGAACCTGAGTACAGGATATTTGCTAGTCGGGCAGCACGTGCACTTGTATTACTGAGCATTGCTGTGATACATTTAACATTTATTGTCTATAAGGGTATATACTTAGGGCCATTTCCTAAGTTCCACTCGTTGTTTATTCAGAAAGATCTCTAAGTATAGGTTCCCCCTAGCATTTTTACTATTATTTAAGATTATCCAAATATGTAGGTTTGCCTTTAACTCTCAGATCTAGATTCGATTTGCATTTGGCCACTCTCGTTGCAGGCATTTTGGACAAGGTGACCCGTTTGCGTGTCCTCTTCGAGCGTCCGCTGGCCATCCTGATCGGGACACGGGCGCTGCTCTACATCGACGATCCGGCCGGAATGGAGTGCGTGTTAAATGCGCCCGAGTGCCTCGACAAGACGTTCATGCAGGAGGGTTTCTTTGCCCGACGCGGCCTGTTGCATGCGCGCGGTGAGGCAGCCAGAAAATATATAAAAAAAAATTCCATTGAAATATTTGGTTGGTTTGGTTTGGCAGGTCAAAAGTGGAAGCTGCGTCGCAAGCAGCTGAATCCGGCCTTCAATCACAATATTGTGATCAGCTTCTTTGATGTGTTCAATGCGGTGGGCAATCAGCTGGTGGAACAGTTTGCCACCCAGAACCATCTGCACGGGCAGGCGGTGAAGTTCAAGGATGCCGAGGATATGCTCAGTCGCGCCGTACTCGAAGTATCCTGCCGTGAGTAGCCACCAATCGAAACCAAAAAAAAAAAAAAACACCCACACAGACATAAAGACAGACAGACTGACATTGTTTCCAGCAAGTAAAGATAGACGCCCTTCGCGTCGCGACACGTTTGCCCCGTTTCGATGCGGCTCACGTACGCGGAACCCAAACGGCAGACACATTCCGGCTAAATGCCACAAATGCCAGCCAGAAGCCGAGGGTCACCATCAGGGCGGACCACCAGCGGACAGCCCCGTTAACTTGGCTGGGCTGTAAATTATGATTAGCCTCATGCAGAAACTAGTCAATTGGGTTTTGATTGCTTCGGCACAGGCACGAAAATCTCGTATAATTTGTATACCCTAGCAAAAGGGCATTTTCAATTTTCGGGGCATTTAAAAGACCATCAGGTGCACTCACAGAAAAACGCATGTGCTTTTAAGAGTTCGCACCGTTTTGTTCTTAGTATTTTTAAATGTTCTAAAATATTGCATTAACATCATTTCTGATATCATAATTGGGACATTTCAACCAAAAAAAAAAACAAAACGATAAACGATAAATTATATAAATTATTCATAAAAACAATTCACACTGGAATTAATTTTGGTAAAATAATTTGCTTTTTTTAAAAATAGCCCTTATCCTTGCAGAATTTGAAGATATTTTTTGTTAGTTCTTTGGAGAAGTTTAGAAAATGTTTTCATATGAGTAGAGAATAAAGTTGTATTAGTTCTGTTTTTTTTTTTAACATAAATAAAATATTTGGACTGATCTTGAGTTTTTGAAAAACAAAAATTTATGGAAAAATATTTAACTAAACTAGAAATATTTTATTTATTTTTTGATTTTAATTAATGGTATACAATTTTTCATTATTATTTTTTATTATAATCTTAAAGCAAATTCAAGCAAAATATTAAATTGAACTTGAACTTCAATTAAAATATGTTGCATTATCAAATTATTGTGCGATGTTACACATGCATATATAAAAGATAAGCCCATGCCAAGGCTGTTCCATTAGCAAATACCGTTAGTTAGAACACACGTCTTGAGGCATTCGCTGACAGCGTTGACTTCAATTTTAGGCCAAATTTAATTACCTGACATTGACAATTTGCGCTGGATAAAACAGTTAGCGCTGGCCATTAGCAGCTGGCTAGAGGCGAACACGGCTTAGATCCAAAACTGATTGGGGGCTGGGGTTGTGGGGGGTTTGGGGTTAGGGGTTGGTTGCTAGGGCTTCAATTGTTCAGAGGATGCGAATTATGTTGTCAGGAGCGGCTGTTAAGTCCTTTCGCTTTTCGCTGTTCTCAGCTGGCAATATTTGAATGCCACACACATGTCTCCCCTCTCCGCTCTCTCCCTCTCTTTCTCTCTGTTGCTGTCTCTGTCCTTGGCTTAACACCTCGTTACCTTTTATTGCAGTCACCATTATGGGAACACCGACAAATTTCACGCAAGCGGATGACGCACACATCGCCACCACCTACAAAAGGTGAGTGCTGCCCCCAGCCCCCAGCCCCCAGTTCCTCGATAAGCTGTACACTAATGCCACTGACTCTGTGTGTGTGTGTGTGTGTGTGTGTGTACTTTTTAATAGGCTACTCGAAATCTCGGCTATTAAAATTGTCAAGCCCTGGCTGCAAATCGATTTATTGCACCGCCTTTTGGCGCCACAACTGTACGCCGAGGCTGTGGCATGCAACCAGCTGCTGGTTGAATTTGTGGCACAAATCGTGCAGAGGAAACATCGCAACTGGCAGCTACGCAACGCCATCGAGGACGATGAGGATGCGCCCTGGCAGCGACGCATCTTCATCGAGCAAATGTTCCAACTGGCCGCCAACGGTGAGCTGACCCTGCAGGATATCGAGGACGAGGCACAGTCCATGGTGTTGGTGGTAAGTACGAGAATACGGATTCCGATTACGGATTTCGAATATTGTTAACTCGAATATTGTTTACTTCTCACAAAAATCTGTCAGTAAACAAATTTATTCCTATTCAACTTTTCTTTTCTATTCTTCTGGGCACTATTGTAACTACACTGAGAAAAAACTCAGAAGTTTTCTTAGCCATGATTTTTGCAGTTAAAATAACATATATTATTTGATGTGATTATTCTACACAAATATTGCTTGTATTTAAAATTTTAATTCATATATCCATAAATCTATCTGTTTTCTAAAAAATACTTATTGCAATAATTTTTGTAGTTAATATAAGCATAGAATGATCTTAACTGAGGTTGGGTGTTTTTTATACTCAACAGTTTTGAGCTGGCAAAATAATATTAAAAAAATAAATATTAAATAATAATATTAAAAAAAAATACTTAATTTAAATTCAATTTAAATTGAAGCTGGAGACTTGAAACATGGAATATATATTATTGTATGCCCACGTTAGATAAAGTGTTAAGATTTTTTATATCTGACTTAGTTTTCAACTAGATACAGTCGAAAGATTATGCATGACTAACTTTTAGCTTAAGGAAATAAATTATTTGTACAGAAGTATTGCGCTTTCGGTTACACCCGACTGCAACGTTCTTATACTTCATTTAATTAATTTTTTTTGTTATTTTTACCAAGTGTGTTAGTTTTCTAAAAGAGTTTCTTGAACATCAAATGAGAGCATGTCTTATAAAACATAATACATATATTCAAAAAAAATTTGTTTACGCCTAAATTCACAATTTCACTCCGTTTAAATCTTCCATTGCTAACTAATTCACCAAATTTCCCCCCGTTTAGTCCTTTGAGACGGTCTCGAACAGCATTATGATTGCCCTGCTCTGCCTGGCCACCCACAAGGGCGACTGTCAGCGACGGCTGCGCTCCGAGATTGGCAGCGTTCTGCCGCATGGCAACGACGCCAGCTATGTGGGCGTGGAGCAGCTGCAGCAGCTGCGCTATTTGGACGCCTTTGTGAACGAGGCGCTGCGGCTGCTGGCAACGGTGCCGATGAATTTGCGGCACGTGAGTCGTGATTTTCAGCTGGCTGGACGCGAGGCGATTGTGCCGCAGAACACGATAATTGCATTGGACACGTTCAACATGCAGCGGGATGCGGCCTGGTGGGGCGACAGGGCCAAGCAATTTGAGCCGCAGCGTTTCCTGCAACAGCAACGGGAGCCGGATCACGATCAGGAACAGGAACAGGAACAGGAGCAGGAACAGGAGCAGCAACAAACGGCAGCAGCAAACACAAAGCGTAGACATTCGTACAGTTTTTTACCCTTCTCGAAGGGGCTGCGCACCTGCATAGGTGAGACAGTGCCGTTAATTAACTGTTGCTTAACTGATTAACGTTTCAATATTCCCAAAGGTCGCCGCTATAGCTTCTTCATCATGAAGGTCTTTCTGGTCAAGTTGATAGCCAACTTTGATTTTCGCAGCGATCTTCACTTGGAGCAGCTGCAGTTCGTCGAGGGCATCTCGCTCAAGTTTCGCAACGCCGACGAGATACTCTTTCAAATACAGCCACACAAGAGTTCATAATTGAATGCGCCTCGAATACTCTTGCAGAGCGTATTTAGCTTCAACATTTTTGTCAAAGTACGACCGGAGTTCTTTATTAAATTTCATTTTTATGCTCGTTCACAAAGTGATAAAGGGTATATTGGGTTTGTGAAGTGTCTGTCTTTCCGTATGCATTTTAATTGTTGCAACTTGGAATTTATACTCGATTTTTATTGACAGTTTTAAATTGTCCAAAATATTTGTAAATCTCTCGAATCCGTAGTTCCAATATTTCAAACACTCAAAATTGTTTGTTGTCATGTTTTGTCCAATATTGATTGATTATGCATTCAAAATATATTTTTTTGCGTTTTTTTTCACTTATTTTTACAAAAATATTATTACACTGTTAATGAGTAGTGCGCTGTCGGTTATATCCGACTTAATTTTTGTTTAATTTTTCTTTTTTTTTTTTGCAATAAGTTTTAATTTCATTTGGAGACAGCTTGTTTCAATTTAAAAAATTATTTAACGATGGGTTCGAACCCTGCATTACGTACAGCTATTTATAAAACATAACATTTTTTAAATTTAAAATGAAGACTATAAAAAGATTGTAGATTGTGATTTTATACTAAATTCTTTAAAAAACTTTTCTAAATTCAAAAAAAATAGTGTGTTTTGAATTAAAAGGTAAAATAGGGTTTTTTTTTGTTTTAAGAATTTGTTTACTGCCTAACTGATTTCATATTGTTAAGAACGGCTTTAAGCCAAAATGGTTCTTCAAGCGAACCTTAAACAAAAACACGAAATTTTGAATCACAAAATTCGATTTAAGCTTTCATACTCGTATATCGTTCTCTGTAAGGGTATTCAAACTTCGGTGCACCGAAGCTAATTAACTTTGGTTGTATACTATATAAAAATATATTTTTTTTCCTTGTGTAATTTTTGTAAAATCTAAATATAGTATATGATATAGTTGAAGGATAAACTTCACTTGTATAATTTGGTTCGATTCGTTGGAGGAACCTCATCTGGAGTGGTCCCGGTACTGGTCCAAATCATCTTTGGCCATTTGCATCTTATGCTTCAGTGCATCCAATATCAGACTCTGCTTGCTCACCGACGACATCTTTCTACGTCTTTTGCGTGTATATTCTCTATCTCCAATTTCACCTACTTCTTCTTCTTCTTCACTCGCGTATAGCTTGTTTGTATGTTTTGTGTGTTCCTGCTCGTATTCTGCTTTGAAATGAATTGTTTATCACATATTTATCCTTAGCTAAGGCTCTCCATTGCTTGGCCTACAACAGCATCTAGCTGGGAAATTTGTGTTTAATTTCCTTTCAATAAATTTCCCTACTATTTGAATTTTGTGCTTTTAGGCAGAGCTTTGCTGTAAGCATAGCATAGCGCGAAATTCCACCACAAGCTCAAGCTTCTGCTGTGGTAGCTCAAAAGCTTGCAAAGCTACATGAAAGCTTCGCCTTACCAAAATCAATGTAAGATATTGGAAGTTTTCTTTTTAACTATTTTAAAAGATTTAAAGGAAAATTCAATTATAATATTCCTCAATATTTTCTATTCTATTTATATGCAGAATTAATTTGATTTTAAAATAATTTTGGTAAATATAATATATAATATTAATATGCAGAATTATTTCAACAGTTATAAGATATTTTTTTGGATTGTTTAATTAAAAAGAAATAAAACACATTGGAGTTTAGAATTATAAGGCTTCCTTAAATTTTGATTTAAGCTGGCAATACAAAACATATAAGAAAACAATAAAAAAAAACCGTCTTTTTCATCTTCATCTTCTGATTCAGATTCTGTTGCTGCTTTTGCTTCACATTCATCTTATTTCAGTTCTTTTTCTTCGTTCTTTTCGCATTCACAATTAGTTTTCCCTGGCTTGGGTTCCGCTTTGAAGCCCTTCAGTATGCAGGCAGATCCGCCGTGTGGATCTTGCATCATGGCATTGGCAAAGATGTCGGCCAGCTCCATGCAATCCTTGACTGTGACCAAGGACCAGCAATCCTTTTTAATGTGATAGAGTCGCACCAGGCCGCCTGTGTAGGCATCCAGATAGGTGGCATGGTAAACGCCGCGCAGCGCCAGATTGTAGGCCTCCTCGTCGGACATGTCCCACCTGAAGAAGGTGTCCAGGATGCCGAGCGCATAAAGGGTGCCGCTCCCTGTCGCAAACAGTTCACCCTCGGTTCGACGACCCTCCGCGTCAACATAGATCAGCTTGGGCCCCTCGATATCGTAGCCGGCGAGAATCATGCCCATGCAGAGTCCCATGCTCTGGAACTTGTACGCAATGTTGCCGAGGATGCATGCGGCGGATGTCACCGGCATCCTGCGGCCGTAGGTGAGTGCGTGCAGGCGGCATTCCATGGTGAGGACACGATCCCAGTAGAAGCAATCGGCGGCGCCGCCGGCAATCGTGGCCAATATGTTCGGATCAATTTCGATCACCTTCTTCATTTCCTGCGAGGCAATAAATTCGCCATTTGTGCAGCGCGAGTCCGCACACAAGAGAATCCCGCCCCGGTATTTGAATCCCAGTGTGGTCGTGCCGTGTGTTATCTCCAGCTGCATGTCGTTCTTCTTCATTACCTGCCTTATTCGCTTAACGGGATTCTCGAAGGGCGGGGCCAACAGTGCGTATGGATTATCGAAAACGGTTTTCGTTTTCTTCATCTCAAGTTGGGCATACAGCACATTATCGTCACTATACGCCCTCATAAAGGACATCCTGTCCATGCCACAAATATTCTCCAATGCCATCGTGTGTAAAATGTTAAATAAAATATAAAGAAATTTCGGACAAAATTCAGTTCATTTGAACAAAATGATGAAAATGAATTTACAGACTGGGGGAGTTATATAAGTTATAATGTAACTAAAACCAAGGCCTACTTGCGTCTTGTAATGTACATCGAAATTTTAAATTTTCAGCGATTTAATCTTTAATTTCATTTATTTTGAATATTACTGAATATAAAAAAAATAAATATAAGATTCTTCTAGAAATGATTAATCTATTTGCATAAATATAAAACAAATTTGGCTTTCCAAAAAATAATGGGTAAAAATAAGTATAATGGTATTGTGAAAATTTATGTAACAGACAAAAGGATGCATCGCCGACCCCATATGTATTCGCATTCAGGAACTGAATTGACTTAGATATGACCATCAGTCTGTCCGTCTGACTGTCCGTTTGCCCATTTGCATGAACACTTTGATCTAGGATACTATAAAAGCTAAAGACTTTAACTTGGCACGCGCAATTCAAGTTTGTTTCAAATGATCGATAACTTTTACCGTTTTCGATAAAATGTACAAAAATCCAAAATTTAAAATTTGTATGTTGTGAATTTGTATTTCTTGAAAGCGTTAAACAAGTGCATAAAAAGCATCAACAGTTGGTTTACCCTAGCTTAATCCTGATTATTTTTGTTTTTTGTTTTCTTGAAGGACTTTGCCTTAACAATTACAATTTAATTTAAATCACATTTAAAGCTTTTCAATTGAAATGAAGCTGATTTGTAGCACACATAGTTGCAATTTGTGGCAATAATTGGCAAAATGATTGGAGCATCATCCATAACGACGCCGCTGGAATGAATATACATATATGTGGAAGTGCGCTCCACTTTCTTCTTCTTCTTTATCTTCTTGTTGTTGAAGCTGCTGCTGCTGCTCTTTAATGCCGAGCGACAAATGTTGAGCAATTACGTTGGGCGCGCCTGAGACACCGCCGTATGATACCAAGCCTTTTCCCCGTGCAAGACCCCCCCCCCCCCCCCCCCCCATCCCCCACCTCATGTGCTTTCCGTTAGCTTGTAACGTGCGTGTGTGTGGCCTTGACAGCATGTGCAGTGTGTGTGTGAGTGTGTGTGGGACACTCTCAACTGAGGCACATATCATTGTCAGTGCACGCCCGTGACTCAACTTCAGTTCGCTTGAGTTGTCTAAAGACTCGGGTCCAACTGTCGGCATCGTCTTAGCAACTAAACGACAGTTACGGCAACAGCAACAGCGCAACAGCATCATTATAAACTGGTCATACACTGAGCGAAATACACATACAGTATGCTAAACTATTTACAATTTGGTTAACTACTTTCAGCAATTGCTGAGCTGAGACTGAACGTAATCTAAACTCTAAACTAAACAGAGTATCTTTACTACAGGGTATACATTACAGGGCATACTGCTAGCTGGTTCGAAACTGAGCACTTTTTTGTTCCAATTTTGAACCAAATCAGTTGATAAAAAAAATTATTTGGTTAAAAAAACAAATAAAATATATAACAATATTTTATATATATAATTTATGGTAATTTAAAAATAAACAAAACAAGGAAAATATTCAAAATATTGATATAGGTTTCGAACCGATTCCAAAACCGAACCACTTTTTTAAGCAGCAAAACGGTTAAGGGCTAAAACTTTTTTATGAAATTTCAATGAATTTTTTCTTTGTATACCTTGTTCACAAAAGTAACAAAGAGTATATTGGTGTTGTACAATGTGAAATATGCTTTTAAGTCTGTTTATCTGCTTTGATCCGCATCAAATAAAACGTAACTACTCTTTTTTTTTAATATCTAATAGTTTTTGACAATTTATTCGCCTTAACTAAATTTAAATATTATAGATATATAGTTTTCTTTTTTAAAGATACTTTTCGATCTGATTTAAAAGCCAATTCTCAGGTGTAAACAGAGTATTTGAAGTTCGTTTAAACTGATTGCAACGTTTTATTTGATTTTCATTTTGTCTCGTAAATTAAAAAAAAACCTATGCTGCCTTTCTATATCAAATATATTTTATATGATATCTAGCTTATAAGCTAAAAAGAATAACAAATTTACGAGACAAAATGAAAATCAAATAAAACATTGCAATCAGTCTAAAAGAGCTTCAAATACTCAGTTCTATTTATATATAGATATAGAGATATGTTTTTTTTACAGCTTATAAGTCCACCTTTTCAATTCTTACTATAGATCATTATGTGACCCTATTCTATCCAAAACTTTTCAAAGTGCAAAGGTCTGTGTGTGTGTGTGTGTGTGTGTATATGGGTGTATGTGTGTGTGTGAATGTTGCGTTTTTTGTCGAGCAAATGGCGCCGTCAACGCAGTTATTAGATTGTTGGGTAGCTGGCTTTCAGCCACGCCCAGTGTTAGTAGGCGGTACGTCTGTCCTCTGTCCTCTAGCGCTGCTGTTACTGTTGTTGTTGTTGTTGTTCTTGTTGCTGCTCTTGTTGTTGGCATTAACTTGACACTTTCCCCATTGCCGTGTGGCATGCCTCGAGTAGCGAACACACTTCCACCGAGCAGCTACAGAGTGTCTCCATCCCTCTGTATGTGTGTGTGTGTGTGTGCAGCTTGTGTGTCCAAAAATTTATAACTGTAAAAGGCACTCGAAACACATTCGCATGGAAATTTGCCTGCATTTTTGCTTTGATTAATGTGCCGGGCGAAAATCGCTCCTGATAAAATATGTGAAGCGTCCTGTCTGCCAGTCTCGAAAGGACTCGAGACTCCTTTAAGACGCCACTTAATTATTTACCAACAAAAATTTCAATTGTCTGTGGCCGGCTGCCACTGGAGTCGAACCTCAAAATGGCAAAAGCCAATTGTTTCAATTCCATTCCATTCCAAAATAAAAGATGTGCTAAGAAAATTTCTTATATGTGGTAATTACATAGATCGCGAAGAACATTCGAAAACAGTATTTTAGCTGAATATGTGAGCAAGACAGTGTTGGTAAGTATGTTAATCTGCACTGAGAGAAAAACCATCCAAGATTTTTGTATTCAAACTAAAAATGGAATGAAAATGTGTTTGTGTTGAGTAAAGTTTTATCTAAAAAATGTACTTCTATTTAAAATTGTTTGATCTAAAAATTTAGTTTTTATGTTTGTAGATGCTAGCATAAAATTTTAAATGATTCGCACTGTATTGAATCACATGTTTCTTCCTGCTAACTTGCGTATTGAAATTTAGCAGCTAGTTAAATTTTGAGTTGTATATTTAACATGGAGATAAAATGGCCGCCTGGCAATGTTAAGTACCACAGCGCAGAAAATATATATTTGTAAAGTTGCAATAGACTGTTATTTATAAATTTCTTTAACTATTCATTCATTGCATTAGTTACAGTGAACTTTACCAGGCGGATAAAGCAAAGCAAGCAATTAATAGCTTGAGTAAACTGCACAAATGCTTGATTTAATCAACTTTTTAAGCAAATGATGCACATTAATCTGTGATGCGGCGTCGGCTTCAATCAACATTGTCGCATTTTTTGGTGGCAACTTAGTGCTGGGCAGATGGATAATTTAGCCGGCACCGCTCTCCACTCGGCACGCGCCATCCACTCGGTGAAGTGGAGTGAAGTGACCCCCAAGCAGCGGCAATGAGGCCATGGCCATGGTGGCCATCAGGCACCAAAAATGCAAATCGTGCTGAATTGCATTTTTCGTTAGCCAACAGCGGGCAAAATTCAAACTGCACAATTTTTATAGGCAGTAGCTTGAATAGTTGCACTGGCGCCACTCGGTGCGGCATTCCCCAATATACCCACGACACTCCCTAAAGTGCTGCTGCTGCTGCTGCTGCTGCTGCAGATGCTGATGCTGCTGCTGCTGCTGATGCTGAACGAGGCGTTGATAAATGTGGCAGACGCCAACGCCAGTTGCAGCCAGGACTAGACCAGGGCCAGGGCCACTGTTGCTGCTGTTAAGTGTTGCAAATCCACTGAGCGGCATAAAATGTTGCGTCATCCGGCGTGAAAATGCTGGAGCTGCAGCTAATAGAGGACAGCCGCACTAGCTTCACAGTGAATGACCATTTTGGGGCCCAACATTTTCTTTTTTTTTGTTTTTAGGGACCCCCTTTCAATGTTTTTCTTTTTGTTTTCGTTTTCGTTTTTTTGTTTTGTGTTTTTTTCTTGGCCGGCGTTTTGGTTTCTTTCATGGTGAACGCTGCGGTACCGTTGTTGACAATTTGTCGACGTGTCAGAAGAGTCAACGTGAATGTGACAAGTGACGGCGACGCCGACGCCGACGCCGACGTCGATGTTGACGTCAACGCCAGCGCCAACGCGGATGCTGACGAGACGAGCCCGGGTCTGAGTTTGGTCATTGGACACTTGGACAGCGGCTGGTTTGTCGCTTTTGTTGTAGCTGTCACAATTTTCGCTTAAATATTGATATGCCCTATGCCAAAGAGCGGTTACTGCGATTAACCATTATTATTTTTGTATTGCTTAAGGAATATATTTAAGATTGCAAATTAATTGAAAATTTGTAAAGTTTAAATTGCATTTACTTTAAATACAATTTTACTACGAGAAATGCTGGAATGGAACAGTAGTATATATAAAGATATATTATATTATATTTTCACACACAACTCAGTATAGAAACTTTTGAAAACTGCGTTAAGGAACGCTGGCATTGAAGAACTATAACTTGAAACGTTGGAATAGAACACTACGCGTTTACAAGTACAAAATAATTTTAGCTAATTCAGAGAGAATCAAAGGAATTGAATACTGCCAATTTTCTTAACATGATCCGAGTATAGAAAAATTTGGAACAATTTGATAAGGAACGCTGGAATGAAAAACTACGACTTGAACGGTGGAATAGAACAATGGAGAAAAAATAAAAGAAATTGAATAATTTCAAATTTACGTCTTTAAACTGAAAATAAACCATCAATAAGAAATACATTTTAACATTTTGGCATAGAATTCTGGAAGGAAACTGTGTGGAATTGCAAATGGGGATAATTTGAAGAAGCCTAATTGAATCTAGCGAATATGAAACAGGTCGGCAAAAAGCTAATTGAATTTCTTGTAGGTAAAGCAGAAATGCAACATTTTTCTCGCATAACAGCATCGACAAGTCAATTGAACTCGTTAATGCAAGCTGCAGCAATGATTTTATATAATATTTTTGCGGTAAGGTAATCGCAACAACATGAACATGAAATATTTTTAATTAAGCGATATGAAGATTACTTGGTAAAAATTACACAATTATTGCAAGTCAAAATTGTGCATTGTAAAATGTGATTTAAAATATATTTTTAAATATAAATTTAAAAAGCAAAATTTAGTTTCTCACTTTATCCAATTCTTATATAATTAGTTATATTTGCTTAGTTTATATTTATAGGTCATTTGCAGTTCGTTTTGAAGCCAACGGAATTTTGTTTGGGTATTGGTAAAGTTTTCTTTATTTTTGGTATTTGATGTATGTTTTTTTTTTCCATTGCGTAACCGAAAATTAATTTTTACACACACGGAAAGTCAGAGTGGGCTGTTCGCGTGAACATAAACGGCATAATTGATATATGTAAATGTGTATGCATGCAATGCAAATGTATGTGTGTGTGTGTGTGTGTGCGTGTGTGTGTGTGGTTCATCTGGCAAACATCAGTCGTTGGCATATAGCGATCCAGATCCAGACGACGTCAGTTGGCCGATGGTCGATGTCCTTATGTCACTAATTACATGCATGTCAATTTTTCGCTCATCATCGCCGTTCCATTCCATGCCGTTCCGTTCCATTTGAGTGGAATGCAATGTGAACGATTCACTCGACGGCGCCCAGTGCATTGTGCAACGGCAACAAAACCAAACATATTTGGACAGATTGTGGACAGGCCGGATGGGTCGGCTGTGGTCATTCGGCATCCTCCAAATGGAAACCTGACTGATGTCCTTTTGCCCAGCCAAGCCCCCCCTCCCACTCTTGCACTCTCCCACTCTGAATGTGGCCCCTACGTTCATGTGTGCGTACATTTTTATTAAATTTTTCATTATTTGCTGACAGCTGTCGGTAAATGGAATTGTTTATTACCTGGCATCGTCCTCCTGCCTCCAAATGTCCTTTTGCTGCTGCTGCTGCTGATGCCGCATCGTTGTCGGTGATTATCATAACGTTTGCACTGGACAGCCGGGCCTGCCAACCGGCTGCAAATGTTGACAGTTTTGGGTAACACAACAAAACACAATTGCGGGTTAGCAGCCGTGACAGGACAGCCAAGGGGGGGTGGGCAGGGGGAGGTGCTCGGGGCTTATATTTACGAATACATTGAACAAATCGAGTGCTGAGTTTGAATTTTGAGTATTGGAATGCAGAGCAAGCAAGCATTCATTTTAGAAATGCATTCGAGTAGCCACAAACCGCAAACAGAACGAGTATCAGATGTGTGTGTGTCCATATGAAATGAATGTGTGTGTGTGTGTGTGTGTGTGTGTGGTGTGAATGTGTGTGTATGCCCAAACGTTGGTCAACTAAGCTGTGAGCTGCCTCAACTCATCTAAAATATAAGGTACACGTTCCTAATAAAATTAAAACATATTTTTCGATGCAATTATTGTTGAAGTTTTAATTTCACATTTAACTGAACATTTTTTTAAACTGTAAATTCATTCGGAGTATCTTCTAGTACAGTTCTCTCGACTAAAGCTTTGTTTTATAAAAAATGTTATCTAATGAGCAATTTTTGTTCATATATTCATAGATTTCAGATGTTTCCTCATTAAAATTGTTTTAATTATGGAAAAGAAAAGTCGAACATATTTTTGCGCAATGAGTTTTTTTTATATTTATATGAAATTCAACTTCAAAAAAATGGAAATGGAAATAATATCCATTTGCTTTCAGCAGCTAAACTGAGTTCATTAAGAATCAAAATATTCGTTTTGGTGTATCCCAATTCTCTGTTTGATCGCATTTTTTTTTAAAATTTTAAATATTCTATAAATTTTTTTTATGCCTTTGCTGTTGTCTATTTACATTAATTTGCTTTTCTTATATTCGTGAATTTCAGTAATTTTTTTATATTTTCCATTTTTATTTTATTGTTAAAATTTTCAAAATATTTTATAATACTTTATATATAAATTTCCAAATCTTTGAGATTTGGAACCAATCTAAAATTTTTCCATTTATGCAATAAATAATAATATAATGAAACGACAATTTGTGTTGTAATTCTCAAATGGTTCAAGCGCATGTTTGAGGAAAAAACCACGAAAAGAGCTGCTGAGGTTCGCACACAATTTGCATTAAGTTTTGGGATTTGAGGGCGGTGCCAAGTTGCAGCAGCTTGCAACACACACATTTTTGGGGGCCAGACTGGGCTAAGTTGCGAGGAGGACATGAACTCAAATTGCGGCTGCTTTGCTAACAATGGCAAATCAAATAAGTTGCATGCAGTTTGCACTTAATTGCCAGTGCCAAAGTGGCAAGAAAAAAAAGAAGGCGACGGCGGAGGCAGTTGCAACTGCCAAGTGGCAAGTGGCAAGTGGCAAGTGGCAGCTGAAGCTGCAGCAGAAAAACGAGGAGGGGAGTCGGGCCAAATGGGCGATGGGCAACATGAGAACCAATTAAAGACATCGTTGGCAGCGGCGCTGTCGTCGTCCGGCGTTGTGTTGGCAAACGTCAACGTCGAAAACTAATTAGCATAACAAGCAACAAAGCGGAGGCAAGAAATCTCTCTGTGTGTGTGTGTGTGTGTGTGTGGGTGTGGGTGTGGGTGTTATGAAGCGTAGCCAAGTGGTGTGCTGGCAACCTAGTTACTCGCCAACTGCATGTGTGTTGGCTGCGCTTCCGCTGTGTGTGTGTGTTTGTGTGTATGTGTCCTCTGCCAGGCCAAAAGCTCGCGCTCGTTCCACGCAAATCAAAAGTTGCGGCATTGAAATGAGCCACCCAAAAACACCGAAACACACACACACACACACACACACACACACACATCCCCCCACATAGCCATAAACAAATATAATTACAAGTCAAGCAAAGCATTGGCCTGGCCCTCAGACTGGGCCCAAACGGGCTGGTAACTGGATACGGGATGCTGGCTACTGGAGACTGAAGCTGGGCATCCGTTTGGCTGCTGTTGCAGCTTGCAGCGGCGCGTTTGACATTAATAAACTGTCGGCATAAATAAAATGCAAGCAGCAGCAACGGCAGCTGGCGGATCAGGAGCATCAACAGGGACACTGGCCACGACCAAAAAAAAAAGATAGGAAACTGGCAAATAAAAATAGAAGGCGCAAAAGCGTTATGATTTATGCGACGCTGCTGTTGCTGCTGCTGCTGCAGAAAACGCGCCCACAGGCAGTTGGTTTTGTGGGTGGGCTGCCAACATCGACGTCGTCTTCCGGCGTGCAAATAAAATTTTTGGAACTTGGCGGTCGGCGCATGTTTCTGATGGCGACGAGACAGCAGCGAGACAAGCTCAAAGGGATTAAATTAAAATGTCCTTTGAGTTGTGTTTTAATTACTTCCTCCCACTGGCTCAAGTCGCTGTGGCAATGAAAACGTCGTCTGTTGCCTCGAGTCACCAACCAACCAACCACCCCTCCGGCTCCGGGCCGACAGCCAGCGGCAGCCGTCACAGCCGGAGACAGAAACTCCCCCGGCAGCCCCCGTTAAGTTAGACAGTCGCACAATTTTCTGGCCACAAGCCCAAAAGTTGCCAAAGTTTTTGGCCTCAACAACGAATCAAATTGTTGTACAGGCCAACGGGAAACCACTGAAATCTCTTTCAAGTGCTCCACCGAGTATAAAATGAAAGGCGCAGCAATCTACTTCAGCGGAACTGTTTGTCCGCACTGACTGACTGACTGATTGATTGACTGACTGACTGTTTGACAGTGACTTTTTTTTTCAAAAATACCAAAAAAATTAATTTTGAAAAACGATTAAGTCTACAATGTTGTTGTTTATACTAATTAAGGCATCCACAATCGATCAAAAATAAAAATTCGAGAATTTAAATTTTGAAAAAAATTTTATTTTGGAAATTAATAAGGAAGGAGTAGGTGATATTTTTCAAAAAATTTCGAAAAAAATTTATTTTTAAAAATTAAGAAATTTTAAATGCAGAATCAATTTAGAGGCCAAATAATGACCAAAATGCCATCATCCATTAAAATCGGTTCAGTTTTGCCAAAGTTGTGGGAGTTTGAATTATGAGAGTTACTTTACATGTAAAAATTTTTGTAAAATTTTGCATGATTTTTGACCAAAATGGTTCCTCCCTCAGAATCAGCTTTAATGTTGTTTTTTATACTAATTAAGTCATCCACAATCGATTAAAAATAAAAATTCGAAAATTTAAATTTTGAAAAAAAAATTTTTCCCGAAATGAATAAGGGGGGAGTAGGTGATTTAAAAAAAAAAAATCGAAAACAATTAATTTTTAAAAATGAAGAAATTTTAAAAGCAGAATCAATTTAGAGGCCAAATAATGACCAAAATGACTTCAAACATTAAAATCGGTTCAGTTTTGCCAAAGTTATGGGCGATTGAAATAAGGGAGTTATGGATCCGAGAACTTTACATGTCCAAATTTTTGTAAATTTTGGCATGATTTTTGACCAAAAATTTGACTCCCTCAGAATCAGCTTTAATGTTGTTTTTTATACTAATTAAGGCATCCACAATCGATTAAAAATAAAAATTCGAGAATTTAAATTTTGAAAAACAATTTTTTTCGGAAATGAATAAGGGGGGAGTAGGTGATATTTTTCAAAAGATTTCGAAAAATTTTATTTTTAATAATGAAGAAATTTTAAATGCAGAATCAATTTAGAGTCCAAATAATGACCAAAATGCCATCAAACACTAAAATTGGTTTAGTTTTGAAAAAGGTTTGGTAGTTAAAATATGGGAGCTATGGATCTTAACACTTTATCTGACGCGAGTATACATTGCAAGTTTAAATTCTTTTCATTTATATAACAGATCTACCTTCACAGTTACGCGTAACTGTAAATAAACACAAGCGAAAGCCTTTCCGTGTTTTTTATGTTTGGTGCGTGCAGCAAAATTTCGAAATCTGAATCGAATTAACGTGGAGCGAGCGCCTAAGTTGCACTCAGCAGGTTGCTGGCTGTAAAGTTGGCCAATATGCTGGGGCCTGGCATTGCTACAGATACATAGATACATGGATACATGTGTAACTGGCGGCAGCTCATTCATTCTCATCAGCGTATTGGGGATTTGTCGCCTTTGTAGCGGCTGTCAAGTGCCGCGTGCGTGCAGCACCAGAGGCGTCGACGTCGACGTCGGCGTCGTGCGTGACTGCAGCTATATAGAGAAGCTGCAAACTGGGATATGGCTACGGATATGGACGTCGCCCCCAAACAAATGGCCAATTAATTGCCAGAGCCGGCAGCAATCGATTCTAGCCAGGCCGTCGCCAGTTTGCTGCTGCTGCTGCTGCTGCTGCTGCTGCTGCTGCTGTTGTTGCCATCGGCTGCTGCTGCTGCAATCGATTATTTATTTATTTATGCCACGCTGTGCCGCCTTCAATTGGCTACAATTGGCGCTTATCTCTGACGCTGCCTTGTGGGCGTCGGGCGTTACAAATGTTTTGCATATCATTGACAGGGCGAGCAGCAGCAGACAGGCAGAACAGTGCCTTAGAAAAGTCGTTGGACATGCATACCACCACTGGCAGCAGCAGCAGCAGCAGGACCACCTCCGTTGGGGGACTTTGCATACATTTGCCACTAGCTTGGCCCCGGCTAGGCAAATATTTTAGGCTCTTTCGCTTTTGCGCTCTGCATGGGAATTTATTTGAGCAAATTTGCAAATTATTGCGTTTCGTGCCTAGAGAGATAGAGAGAGAGAGAGAGAGAGAGAGAGAGAGAGAGAGAGAGATGGAGAGAGAGCGAGAGTCCTTTCGTGGACATCCATTATGGCCAGCCCATTTACATTTGACAATTGCCTTGTTGGCATCTTTTTAATGGCGCCCCAACCCACCTCCTTATCCTGCTCCTGCTCCTTTGGGCTGCTCCTGCTTCGGTTAAAGCTCTAGCTCAACGCGAATTTGGCACGCTGGTTTTTTATGGCTTCTGAGTGGATTTCGCTGCGACAGCGCACAAATTGGCGACATGCATTAAGACAATGGCTACAGAGCGTTAAAGATTTTCAACATTTTCATCAAGTTTTACTTGACTTTTCCTTTTCTACAGCCATTAAAAGTTCGACATAAGCCGTAAACGAAAAAGAGTTTCCGGTAATTCCGGTTCTTTCTACATTTTGGTACAAGCTTGCAAAGCTTTGGGCATTTTCTACATTATTTCCATCTCTTTTTTTTATTGAATTATATTTAAAGTGTTTATTTGATTACACAAATGCGTTAGCTTTGTTCTTTAGTTTTTTCTGCATGAAGCAACTAAAAAACTTTGGAGGTTTTAAAAAAATTATATGACTTTTAGACAAAAAAAGGGATTAGGCTAGAAAAACAAAAACTTTTTAAGATATATATGAAAAGTACCTCCGAGTTCGAATAACAGTGCTTTAAAATGGTTACGAAATTAAACTAAATTAAATTAAGAATTTTTTTCTAAAATTAAGACTTTTCATGTTGTACTTCATTTAAATAGGAAATTCTTAATTTTACCATTTAGTGCAAAATTAATAAAATATTTAATAAGTGCTTAGTTTTAGTAGATTTCAAACAGTTTGCTTTGGTTTCGCATCACTAAAAACCTATATTTAAATTTTTCTGGGCAACTCAACTTAATCTTTCCAAATCATATTTAGCACAATTTCTTAATCCAAGAACTGAGCGCTTTGGATTAGAAATTAGCCTAAAGCTGTTTGTTTTTTGTTAAAATTTTCTTGAGTTGGAACGTATTTCCGGGTCCAGCGTGCTTTTTTCAGAGCTTCTAGAGCTTTGTTGGGGTTTCAATTAAAAAATGCAACAGGCTTGCTGAAGTATTTACGTACTATTTTCTTTCTCAAACTCGCGAGCAAAACATTTTGATGCTCTGAGCCACTCATCATCAATTATTTCTCTCGAGAGCTTTTGCAGATTCAGGAATTAGGAATTGTAAATCATGGCATCCTTCACTGATATCTTCAGCTTTGCACTTTGCTAGGAAAAACATTTATGATGTTTTTTGTGTTCGGCCTATTTGTAGCACAATTAAAGTGTAGCTGGGGTCGCTTTTGACCCGAACTACGAGTGGCTTGGAAAATTGTATGCGACTATTCATGGATTGCACTCTGGTTGTTCTGGCAACTGCGTATATCGCTTACCTTCAAAAACAAAAAAAACAAAAAGAGAGGGGGAACAAAATTCATCTATGCCTGCATGCATATGCACAGATTTGATTACAGCTCTCTGGACTACCACGAAGAGTGCTGGGCAGCACATCATCTGTTAGCTGTTGGCCCCCGCACTTGGCACGGCCATCGCCCACATCTCACAGCTCAATTGCATTTGTTCAACATCAACGAATCGTTGGACGGGACCGGTGGACCGATGGGTTGAATTCGCTGAATTGGGCGTCGATTCTTCGCAGAACGGGCACTAAAATCGAACAACAACAACAGCAACAGCAAAACTGAACGCCGTGCGTCATCCAGGACAATTCAATTGGCCGATTGGTCCGCACCTGGAACCCGCCAATTGAGCCCCAGCCCCAACGAACTTGGCCAGCTCGAGCACACACTGCGACACGTCAAGCAGGCGGCGGCGGCGTAGATGGATCCGTTGCGTGGCTGTACACAATCAGCCAGCAGCCAGGATGACGCTGCACCACGACGCACTGAACCAACAGCAACAACAACAACAACAGCAACAGCAACACAAACTGCCAATTAACTCAAAAAAGCCGCTACGATGGCTACGCCAACCGAGGCATTAGAAGCGAACAGATCCATCGAACAGAGACGCAGAAAAAGCAAAAATAAAAAATAAAATAAAATACAAAAAAAAGGAAAAATAGAACAGAACAGCAAAAAAAAAAATAAAAATATTAGAAGGAAAAAGTGTTATCTTGCGGCTACTGAAGTTCATATACCCTTTCCGAATTCGAACTGAACCGGTTCGCCCAGCAAGTTTTTATTTCTAGCCCTGCATCGCACCTTGAAGTGAGTCGGTTTGTTAATAAATCAACGAACCTAAGATTCAGATAAGATAAGGCATATTTCATTTAAAAATAAGTCTGCTACTAAAAAAAATATGTTTGCTGCTGATTCTTAAAAATCTTTTATGATTAAGTTTCTGAAATTAATTATTAAACTTTTTGTTGTTCTCAGAATTAAAAAAAAAATTGGGTAGTTATAATAATTTTAAATATAAAAAAGGTTGGCTGATTTTAGAAAAAATTGCAAATACAAAAAAATAAATAAATAAATAAATTGTAAATCAAAGTTTGGTTGAAAAACTTAATTTCAATACGAAGCATTGGTTTGAACCTTGAACCGAACCATAATAGCACAATAGACATATAAATATGTTATGTTAAAAATGTATAACGGTTTATAGATATTCAATTAAATAAAATTCAATCAATTAGGTAAGTTTTTCATAGATTGTTTTCTATACAATAAAATATTTATCTATCCAAGTATATAAATATACTTAGGGCAAATGGTTTTATGCAATATATATTCTATTGTTTCATATATTTATTTTACTAATATAAAAATATTCTGTTAAGTGCATATACTTTATCTATAGACTTATGTAGTGCACATTTGCATCTAAACCTTATACACCTTTCCAATTAACTCAATTACCCAATGTTAGGGTATAAAAAAAAAACAAAAACACAAGAGAAACGGATAAAACTAATGTTAACTTGTGCTGCGTTGCGTTGCTGGAATCAATTAAAAATTCTATGATTTTTCACTTGATTGCCTGCGTTTTGGATCGCCAAGGTAACATCCACGACAACTGGCTGGGGATTTGCAGCAGCTGGTGACGACCCCTCCACCTGGTCAGTGCTCGATGCTCGGTACTCGGTGCTCAGCTGAGCATTTAAAAGCGGCTCAACTTTAGCTGCAAGCATGACAAAACAACTCCAACAGCATATGCACAAGGAAATGCCCATGGGAGATGGCCAACCTGCCTAAGGACTCTTCTGATAGCCAATTAGCCAACGAGTTCTTCCATAAGTAATCTCCAGTACAATAAGACTTGTTCTCACTGCCACATTAGCTGGAGAAGCAAATCAAATATGTTTCTTTAATTGAGGCAATTCTATCGGCAACTAACTAATTTACACGTTTCTACGAGCATATCAATTATCTTAGATACATGTCTAGTTATGGATAGTGAATTAGGTGGAATGTACTAAATTCACAGCAAAATTTGCTAATAAAGTCTTTTTAAAAATATTAATTTCAAAAAATATTTCTGTTTTTGTATATTTCCACGAGCATATCAATTATCATAGATAAATGTCTTATTATAAATAGTTAGTTCCTAGAATAAATTCACAGCAAAAAAAAAATTAATTTAAAAAATCTTTCTCTTTTTTTTGTTGTATTTATGGTACACTTGTATTATCCCTATCCATGTATAAATATTGGCTCGCAAAGTTAAGTATAGTTTGATTTGGTTAATAGGCACTCAATAATAGGCTTTTCATTTCTTATCTACTAGTGTGTACAGATTTATCGGCTTTTTAATGTGTGACATGGACACATTTTTCATCTTTTCAACGCATGTTGCTTATAAGCTTTAATTTCCACAAACTCTACGACAATGTGTTATTTATAATTAACATATAATTATATGCCCTACAATAAATTAACAGCATACAAATATAGAACTGATAATATTATATTTATATATATATATTTTTTACAATTTATTTTTGGTTAGTTTTTTATGGATAAAATTTAAAAACTGACTTTTATTATTTCAAAATTGGAGATGAAAAAAAGGCTTAAATATACATATATGTATATGTAGCTAATATATTAGAAACTGTGCGAAAGTTCATAAATCACAATGACTTAGTTTAGTTAAAATGCGACTAAAGCTTGAATCGGAATAAGCTGAGGCAAATAAGTTCATTGTGTTTATTTTGTAATTGTTTTTTTAATCAAAGATTTTAAGCTGTAATTAAACAAAGCTAAAATTGCATGACACATGCGTGTGTGTGTGTGTTTGTGTGTGTGTGTGTCTCTGCATTTGTGTGTGAGTTTTATATGTTTATAATGCCCCAAAGAATTTAACACATTTTAGTACAAATTAAATATTTAATGTAACAACAAATTGATATTTGAATTATTAAAATGGAAAATAATGCGCCGTCATGTTCAGGCATGTGATGTGATGTGTGTGTGCGAGTGTGTGTTTGTAAAATTTGTGAAATTTAACAAACACATTTGCGCCTAGCTGACGGCTGCTGGCATTTTTGTTTATTTGTATGGCGGAAATATCAGCGACAAAGTTACCAAAAATATTGAAAACAAATAAAATAAAATTTGCATAAATACATGAATGCTTTTTATGTGCAAAGGCTTGTGTGTGTGTGTGTTTGTATTTATGTATGTGTGTTGCGTGTTTTTAATCCCTAAAGCACTGGATTCAAATAACAACAACAACAACAACAACAATGCACAGCTGCAACAAATTAACAACATACATGCCGCCAAGCTGCAAAAAGCCAAAAACATGCCAGTTGTTTATGCACACACGAACACACACACCCGTACACACACACAAACACACACACACACACCTGTGCTCACACGCCTAACATGCTTCTATATATATTTTTATATATATACATATGTATATGGATTTGTACAAATGTGTTGCCAGTCTGAAGTTCTGTTCATGGTCATGTCATGAGATTAAACACAAATCTTTGGATACATTTTGTTGGTTTGCCCCGAAAATACCAATTGATGCCCCAAAAAATGTCAACTATTTTCAGTTATTCGGCCATTTTTGTAATCAGCATTTTTGGCCATGGAAATAACCCCAAAGAACTGCATCTATTTTAACATTATGCGCATATTCAAACATACATTCAAACAAAAAATTTAAAAAAAAAAGTAAACAACTTTTTTTTGGTGAAATTCCATGATAATATCTGAATTAGCCAAAAAACAATTTTTTCTCGTTAAAAACTAACCTCTAGGGTATTTATATAATATATATTTGAGTTTTGTGAAATTTGTATTTTAATTCGTTACAAAAAATTAAAAATTAATAGAAACAAATGTGTTTAAAGAGCTTGGGCGGCGTTGTTTACTAATTAGTTATTTATTTTCATGGCGAAAATTAAAATAACGTCTTTCAACCGGTTTCGAACCTAGCATTCCTAAATAATTTGAGTTATGAATCGAACCCTGTTTCGTACGGAAAAGTGTTTTTAATTAGAAAAATAATATTATTATTTTTAATATTTGTTTTTTTTATTTATAATTTGAAAGAATGTGACAAACCTAGGTTCGAGCCTGGATGTATTTTATAAGTAAAGTAGCGAACCGAATGCAAAAGCAAAGGATTGGAACCGAACCGAATTTAATATTTATGTTGTTTCTGCTTTGATGTATCAATAACCAAGATGATGGTTAAGTTTTACTAATACTGTGAATAGAGTATTGCAGAGTCGGATGCGGCCAACTGCAATGTTCTTAATCATTTAGAGAATAGCATTGTGGTTACTCTAATCCGTCTAATCCCTAATGCTGTAGCCATATAAAATGATAAAATAATGATATTGATCTATGTACAGTGCCTGCATTTTATTTGAAACCATATTCTATTCTGTATGCTGTGTGTGCATGTGCTATAGATTCCGTTAGATGCATTGATTAAAATTAAAATGTATCCAGGCAGCAATCAGGGCCATTGTGGTGGCGGGAAGGGAAAGGGGAAGGGGGTTTGAGAGGATTGTATGTGACAACAATTTGAAGCCTCAGATAGGGAATCAGTTGCAGGGATTTGGTTTGGTTTCGGTGTAACGGACATTAATTTAGTTGAAATAATTTATTAAATTATATAAAAGCAAACAAATCAATGAAAATGAAAATGAATAAATAAATCAATTTTACAATATGCAATGTGGCCAAAAACAACAACATCAACAGCAACAACAATAACAATGAGAAACAAATTCAAATATGCAAAACATTTTCATATTTTGCAAGGCAAACAATTTCTGTGTAAACAGAAAGTTTTGGCCACATATTGGATTTGCGGTATTTGATAGTTTATCAGTTATAAATTACTTATTTACATTCTTACATACCTTTTGTTACCATCGTTGAGCCTCTGCATAAAAGTTTGTGTAGCTGTGATTATGTACTTAGGTGTGATTAATTGGCAATCAATGCCTTAGTTACAGTTGAAACATTCGAATATTGTAATTAAATCTTGGGCTACAAAGATGCCTCCATTGCAGAGATACACGAGTCTATGTGCATTTGCCTGCAAAATAATTCGATAGTTTCAAAATTAGAGCAAATATGAAGCAAAACAAGCGTTCTAATTTTAAAAGTTCGCAACAGCAGTTAATTGTAATAATTTTAACGCTTTAAGGTAGAATTTAAACAATTAGCAAATTTGTAAAATTGTGTAAGTTCGATTAGAACTGATTGTTTTATTAATTCAAATTTCAAAAGCTTTTGTTTATTAAAATAAAAATAAAATTTGTAATCAAATTTGTTACTTATTATATTTTTAAGTGTACACAAATTTGGAAAACACTCACTTTTTTATGTAAGTTGAATCGGTTTTTTTTCTTTCTAAATAATACTCTAAAGTCGGATCATAATTTAGAATTTTATATTGCAAGATTTTCTAATAGTTATAGTTTTAAGTTCTTCTTATTAATTTAGAAAACAAATATATTTCTTTTTTCTTGCATACATAATAAAATTCATAAATTTAAGTATATATATGTATACAAAAAATAATTTTTAAAAATAAAATATTATAGAATTGATTGAGTTGTGTAATTTTAAATTAAAATCCAAAACTCGAACCCCATCAGTTTTCCTAGAATTTGTTTCTTCGCCCACTTTAAATGCGCTTTAAGCTATTTAATTGCAGCTGAGGAAAATGTAATTCCAAAGTAAATTCAGCGCATTCGCCTGTTTCAATTTCGATCAAGGTTAAATTAGTGGAGCGGTTGCCTATATCTGGCAGTCAGTCAGTCACCTGGAGCTATGCGTTGCCAGCAATAATAACAAAGCAATCGGAAGCAGCGGAAATCAACAGCAAACAGAAAGGCAAACACAGGCGGCAAACGCAAACGCGCCGCTTCGCTGCATTCGCATCTTTAGCCACGGAGCGTGGCTTAGACACCCCACCCAACCACCCCACCCACCCACTCAATCCAACCAACCCACCCACCACTTTCCAGTGCAATCTCCTGCTGCTGCCCCAGTGACAGCGGCGTCCGCCTGTTGCTGACAGTTTTCTTTGCTTTGGATTTTCCTTTTTTCATTTTCATTTTCCTTTTTTTTTTTGGCTTTTTGGTCGCGTGCGCGCGCGAAAATTAGGAAAATATTGTTTTGCTTTTTTTTTTGTTGTATTTTGTTTGTCGAATGCTTTGCGTATGGATATTTATTTATGTTTTTTTTTTTTTTTTTTGTATCGTTCGTGTTATCGGATTTTAAT
>SCDY01002105.1:3769-15583 GCA_004143825.1 Drosophila micromelanica | reverse complement strand
ATTGCAATGTCGAGTCAAAGTGGCGCCGTCAGGCGGTAGACGCTGCTGCACAATGGCCAATTGGCGGCAACAATGAAAAGCGCCGGATACAGCCATGGAACGATAAATGGTGTGGGCGTGGCAGTTCGGGCACTTTCAAGCTGAACTGGGATTTTAGTATTTAGCTTAAAAAATGCAAAATTATGCTTATCAATAAGCTGCAAGCGCTTAGTCCATTTATTTTTTGTGTATTTTGAATTTAAAAAATAAAATAGAAAATTAAACAATATTTTAATATGTGTATACATATTTGATAATTTGAAAATTTAAAAATTTAACGATTAAATTGTTCTTAAAACAATTTTTGTTTGAATTATATATAAAATAAAATTGAACACCTAATAACACGATATTTTAGCTGTTGATAAATTTATTTTAAGGAGTGTTTAATATTCTTACCGTTTGCTTGTAGGTGAATTTTGAATGCTTTATAAATTTCCAATTTTACCTAACTTTTAATGTTCCACTTAACACAAAGTATTCAACTTTTGAATTAAGGTTTTTGTTATACATAATCATATGCTATAATAATTCAACAATATAAACCTGTTTATCAAATTGCATAATCTGCTTAAATATATCTGCATAAGTAATTTTCAATGGAAGAGGAACTCACACTTGAGATATTTAAGAGACAATCAGCCAACTACACGCCTTCGGTTTTTGGCTTTCAGCTTTCAGATTTTGAATCTGAGCGCCAGGCACGAACAAAAGGTTCAGTCTCCATTAAGCGGCCCAGTCCACACACACACGCACGCACACACACAAGTTCACCCTACAGCCACACAAAACTCAATTCTGTGTACTTCCCCCCATTGGAACTGGGCCCTTTTCATTTTTTATATATTATGCTTTGTATTTGTTGTTGTTGTAGTTTTATAAAAGCTGGTGTTGTTGTTGTTTTAAATCCATTAGGATATGACAACCCCTGCTTAAATTCAATTAAACTGTTTTCTCTTTGGGTTTACATTTCTTGGCAACTTTATAATTGTTTCATGTGTTTAAACCACCAACTACGAGCCACGTATACGACAGTGCCCCGAATGTAGAAGGTCGTGAATCAAAAACCTTGGTGAGGGGGTTGGGGGGCGGCGGATGCCGCCAAGGCGCAAAGCTAAAAACCAAGCAGCATAAGAAATAACTGGCCAAGAAAAATACACACAACCAAAACCCGAACCCAAATACAGCTGAATGCGAATGCCACGAAAAATCGGAGCTGAGTTACACAAAATAGAAAAAACAACAACAAAATAAATAAATACAAAAAAAACGAGAAGTTTTCAGTAGCCTCAAGAGATTTTTTTCCATTTGCTTTGCACATCCCCCTCCCATCCACCAAGCCACCCACAACAAGAGCCACCTCCTTCAACCGAATTCGTTTCGTTTCGGTTAGCTTCCCGTTGTTGTCGCTGTTGTTGTTGTTGTTATTTTGTAAAACAATCAACAAAATAAAAAGTGATATAAATAATAAAAAAGCCAAACGACATGAGCCAAAAAAAAAAATAAATAAAATAAAAATAAAAAAATGTGTTGGGAGTCAAAATCACAGTTGAAATTTGAATGCGCTACAATTTTGGCAATCGGCTGTATTGATATCATATGTTTGTTAGTGCGAATATACCCTATGACCAATAATCTGGCATATTTTTAATTATAAAAAAATATAATCGGGCATAAGTTTATTAATATTAATATATTTTTTTAACATTTGTTTATGGAGTTCTTAATATTATTTATTATATTTGTTTATTTATTGCTGTCCGTTTTGTTTTGACTTGTTTTAGTTTTTATTAAAATTTCATAATTTTATTAAAATTTCATAATTTTATTAAAATTTCATAATTTTATTAAAATTTCATAATTTTTTTAAAATTTTATATTTTTATGATTTTATAATATTAATATAATTTTTTTTGGTTTTACTTAAAATTGTATTATTATGTAGAATTGAATACAGCTTTAAAATATTCCAAAACGAAATTGTATTTTGAAACTATTATAATCTTTTATTATAAAAAAAACTTGGTTAGGTGGACGAACTATTTAAAAGCTATTATTTACTTGTTTGATCTGATACTATTTACTTATTTCTTTATTATAATCACTAATATTTTCAATTTCTCTTTATATGGCATTCGAATCCGAATCGTGTGTGTTCCAATTTTTTTCAGACAGTTTGGTAACTTTTGAAAAGCCGCCTTGGCTTGATATTTAAAGACAGTTCCCAATCCAAGTTGTAGACCCAAAATAAAAGAATCTTTCCATTGTGGTGGTGGTGGTGTGCACGGCTAACTGGCAGCATTTTTACATGTGGTGACTGTGACGTCGACATCAGCCGGCGGCTGACGGACCAGAAAATAAGCATTCACCTTCGCTGTTGATGTTTTTGGCGTGCGGTAAATGGCGGGGTCGAAACTGTGGTGGGAGAGAGAAAGGGGGCCGAGAGAGAAGGGGAGCGGGGGGGGGGGCTTGTCCTGCTGTGTGTAGTGTACTTTTGGTTACTTGAGTGGCGGCACCGGCAAATGTTACAAATATTTGAAATATTTAAAATAGCACGCACACATGTGCAAACACAGATACACCCACACACGCACACCCATTTCTGTCCGCAAACACACACACACACGCCCACACTCCACTGTGTAGTGTGAGACCTTTTTGCATTATTAATGGCAAATTTCAATTAGCCTTTCGCAGTAAACGCAACAGACCAAGAATCCAAATTACAGGCCGAGGGCAAAACGAAAAGTTGCCGAGTTGCTTGCAGAGATTTAAATTTGGTGTTCATGTAAAGGAAGAAGAAATGGGTAGCTTACAGTTTTAATAAAATTGTAAGTTTCAGATGTGTGACAGTTGGCCTGAAAATTATGTCTGACGATTAATTTCTGGTTTTTGATTAATCTTTATTATACTCTCTTCACATTTCCCTTTATATTTTCCCATTTTTATTTTGCATCTTCACTTTTGAACATTTATCAGCAATGTAAAAAGTATTATCTTCAATCATAATCTTGATAAGTTAGATAGATAATGACAAAGTGAAGATTACAAGTAATAAAATCAATAAAAGTTAAAGTTACATAATAACAAAAAGGGTGGGTCTATTTTAGGGACTGAAAAGCTTAGTTGATAACAGGCTCGATTATCGTTAAAATAGAATTATCGATAGGTCGATTATTCCATTAGATGCGCTTTAAAATCAAACATAAAATGACCATATTGAAAAAATTCGAAGAAAAATTAACAATTAAAACTAAAGAAAAGTTAAAAAAAAGTATTTTTTAAAATTATTTAAAACTAAAAAAATCACACTTTTAGGAACTTTTTCCAGTAAGATAATAGTTTAAATTGAATTTAGTTGATTTAAGAACAGGCTAAGGCAAGCAAGGTGTGCTCAACTCAGTTCTCAATTTCCTATTTATAATTACAAACTATTTAATCGACCCTCGGGCAATAGCAATTTTATGTGTGTTTCGTTTGGCACACAAGTCAAAAGCTGAAAGTCAATTCCAGCCCCCCAGTTCCAGTCCGTGCACCTGTGGACATATTTTAAAGCTCAGTTCGCTGAATGTGAGTTTATAAATGTGTGTGTGTGTGTGTGTGTGTGGACCAGGCGAGCAGCAGGGCCCCGGCCACGCCCCTGGTCGCGAGTTCTGGAAGCACTTGAAGGCGCAGCAAAAATTTTTTGCATGCCATGTATAATAATGTATGCCTGTGTAAAAGTTCGTCTGTGTGTGTGTGTGTGTGTGCTAAAGGTAAGCACTTCCGTTTCCGCTTTCATGATGTTCAGCCCACACACACGCACACACACGCATTTAGCAGCCTTGTCCTTTGGCCAATGCAAAAAAAAAAATGAAGTAAAATAAAATGAAATAAAATAATACGCAGTCAGAAAGTTCGCCGAGTTGGCTTTGCATTTATGTTATGGCCAGGGAGGGGGCGGCGGAGGGCGGGGGTTACGCCCACACGCGGCCCACAAATCTAAATTATTTAAAGATAATTTGACTGGGCGCCCGTTTGTAGTTGTCGTTGCCATTGTGGCTCCTATTTACATAAATGAAACGTCAAAACAAAATGCAAACTAACAAAAAAAAAAAAAACAAAAAAAAAATAAAACATAAGAATCTACAAAAGAATGAGATAAATAGAAAGGCACATGGAAGCGAGAGAGAAAGATAGAGAGAGCACAAGAGATAGCGAAATAGCTTTGCTTGTTTGCGGTTTTGTTGTGCCCGTGTGTGTGTGTGCGTGTGTGTGTGTGTGTGATTTTTTTCTTTTATTTAATTCGACTGATCCAATCCTTTGTTAGTGCTCCACCCGCAGCCTGCCAGCTCCAGAGTCCGTCCTGGTGTCTGGTTGGCTGCCCAGTTGTGCCCAGTGGCATCGACTGGGAACCTCGACGGGCGACATCGTCGTCGTCGTCGTCGTCGTCATCATCTTCTTGTCGTCATCGTCGAACGTCTGCGGCTCCTGCGGCAAATTAAAATTGGTTGTTTACTTTGCGCAACATAAACAAATAAGGACAACGATGATGACGACGACGACGAGAACGAGAACGAGGACGACAACGAAGACGAGGCTGAATTCCAAGTCCGGCAACGTCTATTGAAGCATTACAAGAAATTCATTTTAAGTTGCTAAAATGCAAATTGAATTTCAGGTACATTTGCCGAGGGCGTTCCATTGCCCAATTCAAGTCATTCGTGCTGCAAATGAGTGCACTCAAACATGTTCACACACACACAGAATCAAAGTAATTGCAATTAAACTGCCATATTTTCGATTCATCCTTCATGTAAACAGTTGGCCACACTGTAAAAACATTATCGATTTATCGATAAATACGTAGGCAGACGATCTTTTAAAATTTTCATCAATTTTCACACACACAAAATCAAAGTAATTGCAATTAAACTGCCATATTTTCGATTCATCTATCATATAAACAGTTGACCACACTGTAAAAACATTATCGATTTATCGATAAATACGATCGTTTAAAATTTTCCGCATTATTGTGCACTTTTAAATGTTTTAAATAAATATGACAATTTATTTGAAATAATATGCTGCCATATTATAAATTAAAAAAAAGTCTGCACTGAAACGCCACCTAGCGTGGCCAGCAGAAAATTGGGCTAAAAACCGTTTGAATAATTCATTGCATTATTAATTTGTTTGCTCACTTATGAACACACACACAATATGGTGACTATAGCAAAAGATACAGATACAAAAACGCAATTTACAATGCAAAGCAGTTGTAAAAATTCTTCAGTGAAGTGAACCCAAATGTAATTGGAATAAGACCAAAATCAAGTACAAAAAATATATATATATATATGTTAAATATTTTAAATATAATATATTTATAAATATGTCGTGTCAATTCTGATATACTAAGAGAAATTTCTATAAAGAAACTTAAAAATTTAAATACAAAACATTATAAAATAAATTTAACTTTAAATATTCATTAAATTTAATAACCTAAGTAAATAAATACAAAGGTAAATAAAAAAAATAAAAAATATAAATTATATATCTTTATTTATATGCAAATCCAGGTAGTTATAGCTGATTGCGCATTGGAAAACAAGGAATACAGTACTTGCTTCCTAAAGTGAACCCACAATTTAGGACATTCAGTTTTAAGAACATATTATATATGAAGCTTTTTAAAATTGTATCCAACATGTTTGATATATAAAAGTTTTTCTGAAAAATTAACAACTTTTCAATTTTCAGCATCTTATTTAAAATACTAATTTCAATTACTGGCAATTCCAGCTTGCGAGTGATCACTGTACCAATAAATATTTATGAAATGAATATTGTATAAATTATGCGGTTTAATAAAAAGGGCAAACAGTGCGTGCTATTTGTATGCTCACACCCCAAAATCGTAACACACACAAACACATATAAACACGTATTACCAATTCCACTTGGCTTGCCTAATGAGCCTTCTTCTGCACACACTTGACCAACTTTTCGGGCACACCCTAATGCGTATACACATGTATATGCATGTGAGTGTGTGTGTGTGTGTGTGTTTTTGTGTGTAAAATGGCGCCGCATCGCCACGGGATTAACTGGCGCTGGCTGCTTGAGGGATAATAAGTGCATTGGAGCATCAAATCAATAAAACGCGCACATTGCACGTGGTGGACAACGCACACACACACACACACACACGCACACACAGACATATCCAGTTGATGTGCGGGCTGGCTGCTTGGTCGCAAGAATTCGCTGCATCAGTGGCTGCAATTGCGAAACATTGTTAATTTATGCAAATTTAGCCACCGCCGCCCGCTTTGTGCAACGCCAATGAGGCAAGAGCGCTGCACTGAAAGCCGCAGCAGCCGCCGCAGCCGCGGCCGCAACGCCAACAACATTAACGCAGTTGCCGCGCGCCGCGCCCGAGCCAGAGCCACCGACACGACTTGCATAATTTGGCTCACAGAAGGCCGGAAACGGGCACGGCCAAGGGGTACGGGGGCTCGAAGGCGGCATGAAATCGGCCTGACAACGCGCCTTTGCTTGATTTTCATGCCACTGCCAGCAACTGTGTGTGCGTGTCTGTGTGTGTGTGTGTGTCTGTTTGTGTGTGTGTGCGTTCTGGTTACATTTTTGTCAACGTCAACTGGGAACACCGACAGATCTGCCAGCCACAGGCTCAACTGGGTGCACAACGAATTAGCACGTCGACTGTTTGCCTCTTCGCCAGCCAGAAATGAGGCTATTAAATGTGCAAAGAGTGTGCCCAGACTCTGCCAAAGTGTAGCAAAAAATTTAGAAAAAGTTTGGGGTAGGCCAGCAGAAAAAACTCAAATTTTAATGATGTAATGATGATGTAAATACATAGATGTGCCATAATAAACAATTTTTTTTTCGTGTTTCATCCGAAATTTAAAGACAAAAACTCATGGAAAATACTACACAAAAAATTAAATTGTTTAAAAGTAGCAAAAAACAATTTTAAAAAATTTTTATAAAGTGCATATTTATATTGATTAGCAAGCTTTCAGCAATTAAAAAGATTACTAAAATCGGTTATCAAAATATGAAATATGATTATGATTAAAAATGAAAAAGAAACACAAAAATTACCGGATTTTTAAAATTAAAAAAAATGCTTCTGTTAAAATTTTTATTTCTGCTTTTTCATCATAATTTGACACAGTATAGAATTTGGCTGTTGCCTTAAATAATCATGGCTAAAGACATGGCTAACACATCTCTACTGAGTTTTGAACTTTTTAGTAAGCTAAATACACTTAAAAAAAAACCAAATTCAGATTAATATGAAACAAATAAAACAGAATTGGGATAGTTCTAAATAGGTTTGAATAAATATTCAAACATTTTAATTGCAACCCATGCTCAGGGTCGAATGTAAGACTATCAGCTTCCGATACACAATATAAAAACAAAAAAAAAATAAAATAATAAAAAAAAATTTATATCTCATTTGTGCGTAATGTTGCACACTTTGTGGCACACACCGGCAGGCGATAAGCCAGCAAATTGACGCCAATTATAAAATATATGTATTCACGTATTCAGAGCATACGGATGTGTGTATGTGTGTGAGTGTGTGTGTGTGTGTGTGTTTGTGTATGTTCACCATATGATAATACAAATATATGGCTAACTGTATTTATTGTATTGTCTAGACATGAAAAACCGCAGTGCCTGCATTGCATTTGCGTTTTTATTTAATGGTTTAACCGCATTAAATGAAGCAACTGACAAAAAAGAAAGAAAGAATTATTCAGGTGCAAATGGATAACCTGGGAATATCCTGTAAATAGTAACCTCATCTACGTGTTGTTGTTATTGATAGAATTCTCAAGAAAAAATTAAAAAAAAATTAAAAAAATTAAAAATTTTTATCTATACAGAATCTTATAGTGTACATATATGTATTACTATAATTTATGTAGCACATTTTGTATCGCCAGCTTTTACATAGTCCAGGATATCAATGCGTTTAGACAGGATCTTAACTTCTTTTCTGGTATATATGCTATATATTATTAGATATTTCTGCCCTTATATGTCACATATGTGTGTAGCATTTGTAAAATACCCGCTCTGAGCAAATTTCAGTGGATATGGGGCATTAAAAAATACGTTTAATTGTTCAATTTGATGCAATTGCCGACTTCAAAGGGCATACGCAATGCGATCCAATGGACGAGCGCCTACAAATTGCTATGCAATTTTTTTTCTTTTTGTTTTTTAATTTTTGATGTACGCCCTGTTTTTGGCCCCACTTTGGTAATATTACAGCGCCTGGTTTTGGGAATCGCCAGATGTTGAGCTCCTGCTTACATTTTGGCGGGCTGTAAAGGTCTTTGGACCCGGCTCATAAATAATGCCTCTAATACCCTATACGATTGTGTGTTATACAACGGTTGGGTCGCCTCTGACCAGATTTTGGGCTCGTGCATTCACATAACTGACATCGCTGACGCTGGGCTTATCTTGGCAGATCTGCCAGAACGTAACGATAAGCATTACTTGAACAGCATACGCTCGTAATCTAGTAGCTTATCGCACTCGAAATTCATGATCATGATCATCGCTGCTGTTATTTCCACTCCTGCTTCTGTCGCTACTTGTACTCAGTATATAGATCAAAACATACGCAAACGGTACAAAGATACAAACTGAATAAACTCTACCGGATGGACGGACATTGCCGCGTAGATTTGCTTGCGTCATGAAAATGGGGTTAGCAGACTCACAGACAAACAATTGATTGTGTGTGTGTGTGTGTGTGCGTGTGTGTATGAGATATGCTCAATAGATAAACCAATTGGTTCTTAGTCATAATCTTTGCAGGAATCCACTTTGAATCACATTTCCGGCCAGCCCAATACTCTTAGCGGGCACGTTATGTTCATTTAAAATAAATACAAAGTTATATATGTAATTATGTATATAATAATGCCTATATAAAATCTTCTTTCAGTTTTTCTGTAATAATGATAGTTTGGAAAAACAACTACATTTTTTTGCTCACCATAAGTACTATATAAATAATAACAACAATAAATACTAGAGAACATTGACATATGAACTTGTCTTTATAATAAAAATATTTTAACTAAGCCAAAAGCAGGCATTTTTTATTTTCTATAACATGTTTTAGTATTTTGTTTATCAAAACATGAAAATGATATTTAAGCCCATATATTTATTTTATACAGCTTTCATATAAGCGATGTTTTGATAAAAATTGACGAATTTAAATTAAACTGTAGTTTAATTTTAATGTAGTTTTTTAGCTACTTCTCGTGAAAATTAAGAATAATTTATTATATACTAAAATTGGGTTAAAATCTTAATTAGTAAGGGCAATTAAACTTCGATACACTAAAGCATTTATTATATTTTATTTTTGTACTAAAAATTTTTGGCAAATAGCGTAAATTTGTCACAGGAAATGCGCAGCCTTCGCGTACGTTTTCTTTTTTGTTTATTTTATTTTATTTATTTATTTATTTTATTTTTTGTTTTGTTTTGTTTATCAAATGCTACTTGCTTAGTTTAAGATTACATACGGCAGTTAAACACATGTGTGAAAGATCATCATTGGCTTAACTTAATGACCATTAATTATTTTATTATTATTATTTGCACGAGCCCTGATTCATATCACATAATTAACCAAACATTTTATATTAAATAGCGACATAGAATAATTTGGCTAATTACTGGCAATTTTGTGTCGATAACAAACTAACAAGGCCTTTTCACAGCTCGTTAAACTAAGCCAAGATAATTCCTGTTAATTTACATATATTTTATTTTTATTTTTTTGCTATGCAGCCTGTTTTATGTTTATTGTATTTGGACTGACTGAAAAAGTTAAGCTATGATAAATTCCTTCAAGATATGTGATTTTGATTTATCGACATTTTATAGAAAAGGCTAAAAAAGGTTATATCAACATTGTGTAAATTTATTAAATTAAAGTTCAAAGTTTTGCAAAATAAAAATTAAAAACTATTTAAAATAGTTTATTGTCGGGTGCCGAAGTTGTGTTTATTTTTCCACTGAAATCCACATGCATTTTTTGCTGGCTTATCTATACGAAGAATTGTTTTTTATTATATTACGTCAGCTGATGTAAAAAACAGCAAGAATTAAAAATATCCGTCTCAAGAAAATAAATAAATGGATCCACCAAAAGTAGTCGAAAAAAATTATTTTTTTTAGCTGCAATATCATAAATTGGTCGCAAACTTATCTGGTGCAAACAACGATAATCATTGGCTATTTACATAGCGTCAGTCAGATTCGCTCGAGATAAGTGCAAATGCTGGGTTTTTGAATATAAGCGCCGCACTAGTTCGTACAAGGGATAGTAACGATTTTTCATTCGAACCAAATACATTACATCCGACGATGACGAAGAAAATATTCAGTTTTTTGTTAATATTTTTGGTAATTGCAATATAATTAACTAACGCGCCAAAGAACCCAAAACCCGATATCCCGTTCCCCACATCGTCATGCCAGAACCTCAAATCAAATCAAATCAAATCAAAACAAAAAAATAAATAAATATTAATTCGAAATAATAATTAATAACTTTTTTTTGTTTCTGTTACTGATGAGTTGTATTTTATTAACCATTTTGTGTGGCAACTTTACGGGCTTTTGGATACGTGTGACTAAAACCAAACAAACTAACAAAAGCTGCCGGGATTCTTGCTACTTTGGATAACGTATATAGCACTCGGCGGCGACTTGAAAGTATCCTATGCAAGTGAAACTAAACCAGTGTAATTGTTACGGTCCCGAGACTCCGACTTGTGACAAACACGGCCCATTGTTTAATTATACTAAATTCTATATTTTCTCTCTCTCTTCCCCCTCTCTCTCTGTCTCCCTTCTGATTACGATTTATTCCCACAGTTAGACGCTCTGACCAGCAACGAAAATCTAGCAACACAGACCAATGCACAAATCATCAGCGTAAATTGCGGAGGTAGAGCGGCCATCTGCGTGGGACCCTCCACCTATCAGGCATGTGTGTCCAATGTGGCCACTGGAAGTGTCCTCGACTGTCCACTCAATACGCGCTGCATCAACGACGGGTTGGAGATTTGTGTGGCCGTCAAGGTTGATGATGAGACGTCAGCGGCCGTTGCCAAGATGACAACGGTCACCGATCATCCGATTGTGGGTGGCCGAGCCTCGGCTGCACTCATCGAGTCCACCATCAGCTCTGTGCTCTCCAATAGCACTGAGGGCCCGCAAACTCCCAATATTACGACAGGTGCTCCAGCCGTTGTGACAACTTCCTTGCCCGCAGAGACGACCAACGTGTCCGTAGAAACTACGACAGCTGCTCCCCTGGAGACAACTGCAGAGCCGGTCGTCGAAACAACAACTGGCAATACTAATACGGAAATCACAACTGACGCCTCGTTGATTCCAGCTGAAACTACAACCTCATCTCCTGTGGACCCCAATGCACCCGAAGGAACTACTGTATCCCCTGTGGACCCTAATACTCCTGTTGACCCCAACGCACCCGAAAATCCTGAAGGAACAACTGTTTTACCAGTGGACCCTAATGCTCCAGTTGATCCCAATGCGCCTGTGGACCCCAATGCACCTGAGGGAACAACTGCATCCCCAGTGGATCCCAATGCACCAGTTGATCCCAATGCACCAGTTGATCCCAACGCGCCTGTGGACCCCAATGCACCTGAGGGAACAACTACTTCCCCCGTGGATCCCAATGCT
>SCDY01002104.1:0-18113 GCA_004143825.1 Drosophila micromelanica | reverse complement strand
ATAAAGTGTTTAGCTTCTGCCGCATTAGCTAATATCATAATATCGGCTTCTGCTAGCAACTTATTATGTTGCTGTGCTTGCCAAGACGTTCCCGTATGATGGATAGTTACTACTGACTGATAGCAACGCACCTCTATATTAGGATGTGTTAATAAAGCCTTACATAAATTACGTGGTTTTACCCAGCCACCCTCAGGAAAAAACAAACCATTACTGTTAACCCCTACCCCAGCCAAATTTGAGGCATGCTCTTGTGTAACTGGATACAATAATGTCGATGAAAAAGCATTTACTAATTGCTCTTGCCGATGCTGCTCTTTTTCATTAAAAGCTAACTGCAATACACCACAAGGCTGCCAATCCTCATTTTCAATAAGCTTCTTATTTCTAGTTAAATTTGTTAATAAGCGCCGCGTATATCCAAATCCCTCTATCAATAAGCGTGACTGTAGCGTTTGATGCGCGGATAGTTTTAGATAAAGAATGCCTTGGGCATTACCAGAACCCTCCATCGCAATATCCGCATTACGCTCCAATACAACCACTTGCCAACCTCGCTGTGCTAAGCTGGCAGCTGTTGATGCTCCTGCAATTCCTGCACCAATAACAATAGCTGTCCGACGAGTGAACGGTTTATTTTCTAATCGATCAAACCAAGGAGCAATCAAACGTCTCACTTTTCTAAAAGGATGTGATTCCTCTATTTTTTGGAAACTGCCATGTAGCATTTCACGTTTATTTGCAAATCCTTTTGCCTTGACAACATTAAACCCAATGTCTTGAAGTCCACGCTTTACAAAACCGGCACTAGTAAAGGTTGCAAATGTCGCTTCATATTTAGAAAGCCTCGCCAATTGCTTAAATAAAGTCTCACTCCACATTTCTGGATTTTTAGCCGGTGAAAACCCATCTAAAAACCACGCATCTACTTTAGCATTTAACGCTGATAACTTTTCTGCTGCATCACCTACGATCAATGTCAAGACAACACGGCCATTATCAAATATAAAACGCTGAAATCCCCCATGAATAGCTTCATATTGGTTAGTTAATTGCTGACTAAACTCATCCAGTGAATGCCATTGTGCTAAAGATTTTTTTAAATCATCACGTGTTAATGGAAACTTTTCAACACTGATAAAATGTAACTTTCCCTTATCTGGCGATACGTTTGAAAACAACTGCCACGTACATAAAAAATTTAATCCAGTACCAAACCCCGTTTCTGCCACAACAAATACATCATCATCCACTAGCTTCTGAAATCGTTGCGAAAGCTGATTATGCTCTAAAAAAACATAACGTGACTCATCCAATCCCGAATCTTTAGAGAAATAGATATCATTAAAGCCTATAGAGTAAGGTTGTTCTAAGTCATTCCAATTAATTTGAGCATACTTTATTTTTGTCATAATCACTACATATTACTATTAATCTAATAAATCCTATTAGTTAATTACGTGTTGGCCTTACATAAAAAAAGTAAGCCCCCACCCAAATACCTAACGTAATAAAGATTAAACTATACCATGCTTTGATAGAAAACGTGGCCGTTCCAATAAGTCCATTCCCTAAAATACAGCCCTGAGCCCAAACAGAACCAATCCCCATACATAAACCACCTAATAGTGCCAGAATAATAGTGCGACTATCAGCTGTCTTCAAACTAAACTCTAAACTGCCTAAGGTACAGACCAACGAGCCAGCAATAAGCCCTACTAAAAAATAACTTCCCCAGCCTAGCCCTTGTAAATTGCCATTAACTGCAAAGTTAACCCAAGAAACCACATTACCTGTTATACCTAATGCACCTTTAAAATACCAAGCTGCCCCAGCTAACAAGCCTAGCAGTAAAGCGGCAAGTCTCACATCCCAAGCTTTTTCAAAAAAAAGATGACGAAATCCTTTATAGCGGCTAGGTAGTTTTAACTTATTTTTCTGATAATCTTTAATGCTTAAATAAGCAATAATAAGCAGAAGTGGAATAAGAATAATAAAAATAGAGAATGGTAAGTGGCTTACTAAACTATCCTCAACTTGTATATAGCTTTGAAGTGATGTTGTTGAGTCTTTTAAAAAGCCTTGTCGACCAGCACTTGCAAAAATAGCAAAACTTAATAAAGAAAAAAGCCCTGCTAGACGCCCATCCCCCACTTTTATAAAAGAAATAGTAATACAACCATGGGCTAATATACATCCTAAACCAAATAAAAGACTCCCTATTGCTGTAGCAACTAGCGAGAACGATTTATATTGCACCGCGGGAATAATCCCCATTTTTATTAATGAAAAATAAATTAAGCTCTGAACAAAAATGATAATGAGTACAATATAAATACCCGTAGCTCTTTTTTCTAAGTAAATATCCCTTAGACTTCCTGTAAAGCATAAACGACTTCTTTTTAATACAAAGCCAAATAGCAAACCTATTACAAAGCCAATAGTCATTTATTTATCCAACCTTATGAGTCAAATATATTTACTTAATTTTAAGATATATAAACTTTTATACTTTAATTAACATGCGCCAACCTTTACTTCCCAACTGCTCAAACTCTATAATTTCATGGTTATCTTCTTGAGCATATCGTGGAATATTTTGAATGGCTTCGGGGCAGGAAAAAATAAGCTCAATCAGCTGCCCTTTTTCAGATTGCGATACTGTTTTTTTAAGCTCAATCAAAGGAATAGGACAGTCTTTACCAATAGTATCTAAAATAATTTTTGACATATAAGCTCCTATCATTAGATTAAACACAGTTATTATCTATAATTAGTAATACATTATTTATGAGTTATATCTATTTATTGATAATAAAAAACCCCTACGACTAAAATCATAGGGGTTGATGAGCAATTATTATAATAGAGTTTATTAAACGCTATAGTATAAGTCGTACTCTAGTGGATGAACAAAGGTTCTTACTTTAATCTCTTCTTCAGATTTTAATGCAATAAAGGCATCGATGAAGTCATCGCTAAATACACCGCCCTTTGTTAAAAAGTCACGGTTTGCATCTAATGACTCTAATGCTTCTTTTAAGCTACCGCATACTTGAGGAATTGCCTTTGACTCTTCTGGTGGTAAATCGTATAAGTTCTTATCCGCGGCATCACCAGGATGAATTTTATTTTGGATTCCATCAAGACCTGCCATTAATAAAGCAGCAAATGCCAAGTATGGGTTAGCAGCAGGATCAGGGAACCGCGCTTCAATACGACGTGCTTTAGGGCTAGACACATAAGGAATACGAATAGATGCTGAACGGTTACGTGCTGAATACGCTAACATTACTGGTGCTTCAAAACCAGGTACTAAGCGCTTATAAGAATTAGTTGATGGATTAGTAAATGCATTTAATGCTTTACCATGCTTAATAATACCACCAATAAAGTATAAAGCTGTATCGGAAAGCCCTGCATAACCATCACCAGAGAAGGTATTCTTACCCTCTTTAGCGATAGACATATGTACGTGCATACCGGAACCATTATCACCGTACAGGGGCTTTGGCATAAAAGTCGCCGTTCTACCATAGATATCCGCTACATTATGCACAACATATTTTAAGTTTTGAACTTCATCGGCTTTAGCTACTAGCGTATTGAACTTAACACCAATTTCATTTTGGCCTGCTGTAGCCACTTCATGATGGTGAACTTCAACTGATTGCCCCATTTCCTCTAAAGCATTACACATCGCAGTGCGGATTTCATGGTCATGGTCAACAGGTGGTAATGGAAAATAACCACCCTTAACACCTGGACGATGCCCTCTATTACCATCTTCAATATCTGCATCGGTATTCCAAGAACCTTGTTCAGAATAAATTTTAAACATTGAACCAGAAATATCTGACTTAAATTTTACTTCATCAAAAATAAAGAACTCAGGCTCTGGGCCCACAAAAACAGTGTCACCAATACCTGTTGATTTTAAATATTCTTCAGCACGTCTTGCGATTGCACGAGGGTCACGATCATAACCTTGCATAGTAGAAGGCTCTATCACGTCGCATACAATGATTAATGTCGGATCAGTTGTAAAGGGATCCATCACAGAGGTACTGTCATCAGGCATAAGAATCATGTCAGATGCTTCAATACCTTTCCAACCAGCGATAGATGATCCATCAAACATTTTTCCTAATTCAAAAAAGTCCTCATCCACATCATGTGCTGGCATAGTAACGTGTTGTTGTTTACCTTTTGTATCTGTAAAACGTAAATCGATCCATTTTACGCCATGCTCTTTAATTAATTGCTCTGCTTTTGACATGTTAGTCTCCAAGAAATATAACCCGCCTATTAACTATTTTGTATGAACTTCTACCACAAGCTCATCATAACCGATATAACAATTAAAGCAATTTGCATGCCAGCAGTAAATTTTCACCAAAGGCATAAAATGTACTATTTTTGGGCATCACTCTAAAAAATAACGCCCTAAAATAACGCATAAAAACCATGCAAGCACAAAAACAGTGCGCACCGTTTTGCATATTTACTATTTATCTTCCCTTAATTTAACTATTTTACCTGGATTCAAAATATTTTTAGGGTCAAATGCTTGTTTTAATGAACGCATTAAATCTAAAGCATCTTCACCATGCTCCTCCACAAGAAAAGGTATTTTATGTACGCCAACACCATGTTCGCCAGTACAAGTACCTTCCATTGCAATAGCCCTTTGCACTATTCCATGATTAATATGCTCCATTTCAGCCACTTCTTCTTGATCATGAGGATCAATTAATAAAATCACATGGTAATTTCCATCACCCACATGCCCCACAATGGTATAGGGAATGGTCGACTTAGCTAACTCTTGGATAGTGACATCAATACTTTCTGCCAGCTTAGAAATGGGCACACACACATCTGTACTTACCCCTCTACATCCTGGTTTTAATTGCATGGAGGCAAAAAATGCATTATGTCTCGCTGTCCACAACTTATTACGATCCTCTGTTTGTGTAGCCCAGCTAAAATCTTGTCCTCCTGTTTCTTTAGCAATTTCTTGTACCATTTCTGCCTGCTCATTAACCGCAGACGGTGTACCATGAAACTCAAACAGTAATACAGGAGACTCACTCAAAGATAATTGGCTATATTGATTAACTGCCTTTACAGCAGCAGTATCCATGATCTCTACCCGTGCGATGGGAATCCCCATTTGAATAGTACTAATCACACACTGCACAGCCTCTTGTACCGTAGCAAAACTACAAATAGCCGCAGATATTCCTTCAGGCACAACGTGCAACTTTAGGGTAATCTCCGTAATAATACCTAAAGTCCCCTCACTCCCCACGAATATAGCCGTTAAATCATAACCCGCTGAAGATTTTTTAGCACGACTGGCTGTTCGAATCACCTTTCCCTCAGCGGTCACCACCGTCAATGAAACCACATTATCACGCATGGTACCATAGCGTACAGCATTAGTACCCGATGCTCGCGTAGCAGTCATACCACCGATCGTAGCATCGGCACCAGGATCAATAGGAAAGAACAATCCTGTATGACGAACCTCATGATTTAATTGCTTACGTGTCACACCAGCCTGTACCGTCACCGTCAAGTCTTCTGGATTAATCGAAATAATCTGATTCATTTCCGAGAAATCAATAGTCACACCACCAGAAAAAGGTAACACTTGCCCCTCAATGGATGAACCCGCACCAAAAGCAATCACAGGAACATCATATTCATGGCATAAACGCACAGTCTTCACCACATCCTCAGTTGACCTTGCGAATATAACCGCATCAGGAGGACAAATATCATATATAGACTCATCACGTCCATGATGCTCACAAATAGCAGAAGCCGTTGAGACCTGATCACCCAACAAAGCTTTTAACTGTTCTAAAAATTGATTAGGTAAGACTTTTCTAGCAGACATGCTCATAGTTATCTCATTAACACTATCGATAAAATACTTATAAAATAGAAATAATACGCTATTATGACTCATTATTTAATCATTAAATTCCCTATAGAATAAACTTTTATCAATACACAATGCCGTTACATAATAATTTTTATAGCTAGGATAAATCTCATGATGCTACATCAATGGACAAAGAATACCCAAGAAGCTATTGCAATACAGAGGCAACTAGCCTCTAAAGTAGAAAAGCAAGACCGTTTACCTGAGCAAATAAAACTAATTGCTGGCATTGATATTGGCTTTGAAAAAAAAGATGAAACGACAATAACGCGTGCAGTTATTGTCGTACTCGCTTACCCATCCTTAATGGTTGTTGATTATGCACTCCATAAAGAAGTCACCCAAATGCCTTATATTCCTGGTTTACTTTCATTTAGAGAAGTTCCTGCTGCTTTAAAGGCTTTCAGTAAACTCAGTCAATGCCCAGACCTCATTATGGTTGATGGTCAAGGCATTGCCCATCCTAGACGACTAGGCGTAGCTTCTCATTTAGGGCTATGGCTGGATATCCCCACAATAGGCATCGCTAAAAAAAGACTATGTGGAAAATTTATAGATATTTCAGAAGAAAAAGGGTCATGGACAACATTAGAAGATAAAAATGAAGTCATTGGTGCCGTACTACGCTCCAAAACAAAAGTTAAGCCTATTTTCATATCAACAGGACATCGCATCAGCTTAGAGACGGCACTCAAATGGGTCAATCAATGCTTAACCAAATACAAACTCCCCGAACCTACACGACTAGCTGATCGCCTAGCCTCGCAAAGAGTATCAGAAACGCGCATTTTCAAAGAGTGGAACATAAACTAATTTAGTCGCTTATATTTTTTAATTTTTATCATTAAAAGAACATATTCAAGCAACGTAAAAAGAGCCACCAAAATAGCCACAATACAGGCTGTTTCTATTAGCCAAACAATACCAAAAAACCATGCTATAAAGGCGATAACAGCACTTAACATAGTCAACTGTACGCCTGCAATAATTATACGCCTCGAATGCTTAACTCGCCGACCAATACTCATCTTCACTAAAGCTCCGCTTTTCATGCAACTATCACTAATAATATCAACAAAATAATAAATAGAAAATACCCTATTATCGAGTAGCATAACCTCTACTCTTTATCTATTTTCTTATTAATAATCTTTAATAAGTTATCTCTCAGCGCCGTAACCCCTACAAAACCTATTGCACCGCCAATGGTTACTGTAGCACTAGTTGGAAGACTTAACATTTCAACAATACTACTGACACAAAGTGCTAAAGCACCACATAGTAATGCCTCTAATATCACTCTAATTAATTTAGTTTCCTGATTATCATAAAAAACTCGTAAAGTTGCAATCACACTAGACAACAACGAGCCTTGCCAAATAGAACTATTCGTTAATGAAATATACAACGCTTGCCAAAAATTTGGATCTTTATCAGACATTAGTTACGCCCCTCTATAATTTATATATTTAATATGTTTATCAAATGATTAATAGGGGAGTAATGCTTTTATTTTTATTTTTTTAAAATGCTCAACAGATAATCCGAACTTATCTATCGAGCTAATTTCAATACTTCCCATTATCTATCTAGATAATGAGAAGTTTACAGCAATCGTCTTTAGAAACATTTTTGCCTGAGCACAATACTATGCCCACCAATAACGAACAATATGAAAGAAAATAGGCGCGGCAAAACAAACAGAATCTAACCGATCCAGCATACCACCATGCCCCTCAATCATAGCGCCCCAATCTTTAATCCCATGATCACGCTTAATGGCTGACATAACCAACCCTCCCATAAACCCTAATAATGCAAGGAGTAACGAAATAAAAGCTGCCTCAATAAAAGAAAAAGGAGTAATCCAAAATAAACACGCACCCACCAAGGTAGCAGCGCCGACACCACCTAAAAAGCCTTCTACTGTTTTAGATGGGGATAAATTAGGTGCAATCTTATGCTTACCAAACAACTTACCAAATACATATTGCAATACATCAGATAACTGTACCACTATCACTAAAAAAGCAATTAATAGTAAATTACGATATTCATAGCCTTTTATATCTAGCGTAAGCAGTGCAGGGACACAAGAGATACAAAAAACCGTAACCATTAAACCCCATTGAACCTTAGCCGTACGCTCTAAAAAGTCTTTAGTAGAGCCTGTTAAAGAAGCTAACATTGGTAATAATAAGAAAACATATACCGGAATAAAAATACTAAACATCCCATACCAACTCATTCCAATAAGAATATATTGAATAGGTAATGCGATATAAAAAGCAAAAACCAACGCATAATAATCATTGGTATTGGTTGGTGTTATTGTAATAAACTCGCGTAGCGCAAACGCAGAAATCAAAAAGAATAAAATAATAACCGCCGTACTACCAAGCCAAAAAGCAACACCAATGACAAGAACCATTACCCACCAAGCATTAATTCTTGCATTTAAGTTACTAATAACCTCGTTATTACCTTTAATTACTTTTAAAATAATCCCTATCGCTGAAGCACAAAGCAAAATAATGCCTATTCCTAAAAAAAGATATATCGTATCTTTATCATAACTTGCCATGTGCTACTTCTCCCCTTTTCCTAATAAAATTAGCGCTTCACGTGCTCTGTCCAAAAACTCATGCCTTGTTTCATTCTCTTTTATTTGAATAGGTGTACCTACTGTTAATGTACATAATACAGGCAAAGGTATTAAGTGCCCTTTAGGCATGACCCGCTTTAAATTATCTAACCAAACAGGAACAATTTCCACATTGGGATAAGCTGCCGCTAAGTTATAAATACCGCTTTTAAAAGGTAATAACTCATCCTCTTTATTTCGCGTTCCCTCTGGAAACATAATAAGCGAATCCCCACCACCTAGCGCCTGCAACATTGGCTCTAAAGGATTACTATCCTCTTTACGAACCCTATCCACCAAAACACCACGAAACATCTTATGAATCATAAATCGATGCAGTTTAGTCTTTGACCAATAATCAGCAGCAGCCACCGGTCTTGTTTGTGCTCGCAGCGCTGGCGGTAATGCAGCCCAAATTAATACAAAATCAGCATGACTCGTATGATTGGCGTAATAAATACGTTGTTTAGCTTCAGGCTGACACCCTTTCCACAAACAGCGAACACCTGTCAATCCCTTGGCAAACCCTATTAATAATTTGGAGCAAATGGCTGCTAACATAAAAAATCCTCGCAACTAACGTTATTTTTTATAAGTTTTAGTATTTAGTCTATAAAATTACAATAACCTAACTATCTTTATTATTAGAAAGCTCTGTTAAACCCTGCTTAATCCTATTTACCATTGTATAAATAAGTAATGCTGCAATAATCCACAATACAAGATTAACCCATGTCAAAGGCAACCAACCTATAGCAACACCTGCACTAATCACACCAAAAGCCAGTGCGCGATCACTTTTACCCATAGGCCCATCATAACGTCTTGAGGCCCCAACTAAAGGTCCCATTACGCCTGCATATTCCGTTAACATCGAAAGAATAACCACAAAAACAACTAGACTAGCACTAACGACTGGAATAAATGCAAAAACCAAAAAAAGCGCACTATCGGCAATCATATCGCACAACTCGTTAAAATAAGCCCCTAAACCCGATTTTTGACCAAACTCTCTTGCTAACATGCCATCTATCGCATTAAGCGCCATACGAATAAACATCCAAAAAGGAATAAGCCAAAAGATCCATAAATGAGAAGCTAATAGAGCAACTACTAATGCTACAACCAAAGAGCCGGCACAAGCGCCTAATGTTACTTGGTTCGCTGTTATACCTGCATTAAACATTTTTTGCACTAAAGGTCTTAATAATGCCTGAAATTTTGGCTTGAGCTGATAGACTGAAATCACTTTAATATCCTTAATTAACAAAATATTCAGCCTCTCATTAATTTATAAAAGACCGTATAAATTTAATATAACAACACAGCTAAAAATAATTACTTACACGTATAAGGATTATACACTGAATCTAATTAAATCATTATTTATAAAAAATCTATATCATGCTTATACATTATATGAATAAGCAGTATTTGGACATACTCTATTTTATAGAGTATCCGTATTCCTAAATAAATAGTTGAAATCTAAATAACAAGTAAGAGCAGGTACTAAAAAATAGAATTAAGCTTAATAACAGAAATAAAAAAGGCTAGTAAAATTAATTACTAGCCTTTTCTTCATGGCGCAACGGACGGGGCTCGAACCCGTGACCTCCTGCGTGACAGGCAGGCATTCTAACCAACTGAACTACCGCTGCAATATGGTGGGTGGTAACGGGATCGAACCGCTGACCCTCTGCTTGTAAGGCAGATGCTCTCCCAGCTGAGCTAACCACCCTTCGTATTGAAGTGTGGCGCATTTTACGGACTACTGAAGAAATATGCAACCCCTTTTTTTAAAAAATATTAATATTTTTAATAAAAATACTCAATCGCTTGATTTTTAGATAATTAAATTTTAATTATCTACACATGGATAAGTTAGTATAAGATATTAGCTGTTCAAAACCGTTTAGTTTTAATTTGCACCCATATTTATAGGTAGGATTATATAATGCATAAGCATCATGTCGTTTACCCCGGTACATTTGACCCTATTACACGTGGGCATATTGATATTATAGAGCGCGCTGCTAATATGTTTAGTTCAGTCATTGTTGCTATAGCAGAAAGCCCCAAGAAAAAACCCCTATTTTCTTTAGCAGAACGTGTGGAGCTAGCCAAAGAAGCAACAAGCCATCTAGACAATGTTGAGATTTGTGGCTTTTCCTGCTTATTAGCAAACTTCATGGTTAAAAAAGGCATTAATACGTTAGTGCGTGGGTTAAGGGCGGTTTCAGACTTTGAGTATGAGTTTCAATTAGCTAATATGAACCGTGCCTTAGTACCAAATATCGAAAGTATTTTCTTAACCACTTCAGAAAAATTTTCTTATATCTCATCAACCTTTGTCAGAGAAATATCTTCGCTGGGCGGTGATGTTAGCAAGTTTGTTTCACCTCCCGTTGAGGTTGCATTAAAAAAGAAATTTTCTTAATCTAATATGCTAAAATAACCAATTTAATTAAGTTATCAGCTATTAGTTGGTAGGAGTTATTATGTCATTAATCATTACTGATGACTGCATTAATTGCGATGTCTGCGAACCTGAATGCCCTAATGAAGCCATCTCTCAAGGTGAAGAAATCTATATCATTGACCCCAAACGCTGTACAGAATGTGTAGGTCATTATGATGAGCCTCAGTGTCAACAAGTTTGCCCTGTAGACTGTATTCCACTTGACCCTGATAACAAAGAAACTAAAGAGCAATTAATGGAAAAATACAATATATTAACGGGCAAGTCATAAAGCAAGCATCTATAAAAGTGAAGACAATGGAATGTCTTATAACCACACTAAAACCATACCCATCAGCAGTAATCACTTTTACAACGTTAGTCAAAAACAAAAAATACACACACTGAAAGTAAGCTAACTATATAATCCTGTGATAGTATATTAGTATACAATAATATGATGAATACTAATGGCTAGACTTTAATTATGCGAATGAAACTACTCTTATTAGGCAGTGATAATTTACTTGGTCAATCGCTAATCGATCAAGGCCGAGAAGAAGATGTAAGCTTTTTCGCACTACCCACACCAGAAAATGGCTGGTCACTTGATGAAATCACGCCACTCCTCAATGAAATCAATCCTGATTGCATCATTAATTTAGCCTATTACTTTGAGTGGTTTCAAGCGCGAGAAGGACATGCTGAAACACTTAGCAAACAAATGACGTTTGTTGAACAACTCGCCCAACTTTGCCATTTACGCTCTATTATACTATTTCAACCTTCTAGCTACCGTGTTTTTGGTGGTACGCGTATTACTGCTTATAATGAATCTGATGAACCCCTCCCACTATCACTACTTGGGCAAACACTATGGAACATAGAGCAAATTATTATGTCAGAATGCTCAAACCATATTCTTGTAAGGTTCGGTTGGCTACTCGACTACAGCACAGAGGGAAAAGTAAATAGGCTTATTCATCGTGCAAGAACACAGCAAGAACTTCAGCTTGCTGATGATAGAAGAGGCAACCCTACCCCCGTTGATGATGCTGCGCGAGTTATTTTAGGAATACTCCAACAAACAGATTGCCAGACAACTCCATGGGGCACTTATCACTACGGAGCGATGGAGGCCATTTCATCTCTTGGTTGGAGCCAAGTCGCATTAGATGAAGCAAGAAAATATGAACCCGAGTTAACAAAAAATATTGTAGCAAAACCACATACCAGCTTTCCCGATGCTGTTGTTGAACCACAATATGCTGTACTAGACTGTAAAAAGATACTCTACACCTTCGGTATCAAACAACGTGCTTGGCGTACAGCAATCCCTGAGTTATTCAAGGCATTTTATAGCAGATAATAAATATGAGTAAACTAAGCAAAAGAATACTTATCTCTATTGCGTTCTTAACTATACTCACCTCTATTTATTTTAGCATAGTCTTTATTCACTGGTGTTTTTATAAAGGCTATATCCGCATGAACTACCCATCAAAACACACCTTTCCAATACAAGGCATAGATATTTCCCACCACCAAGGAAAAATTGACTGGTCAAAAATTAATAAAAAAACTATTCAGTTTATTTTCATCAAAGCAACAGAGGGAGGGGATTTCAAAGACACCCTATTCCAGACTTACTGGAAAGAAGTCTACAAACTAAATATTCCTATTAGCGTGTACCATTTCTTTACTTTCTGCCGTTCAGGTAAAGAACAAGCACAGCATTTTATTCAAGAAGTTCCAAAAGAATACATCACTATGTTACCAGCCATCGACCTTGAGTTTAGTGGTAACTGCAAACTACAACGTAATAAAGACCTATTATCAGAAGTTACTGACTATATCCAAATAATAGAAAGCTACTATCAAAAACCCGTTATTATTTACTCAACGCACGACTTTTATCAGATATACCTTACCAATCAATTCCCTCATAATCCTATTTGGATACGTGACATCTATCGTTATCCTAAGCTAGTCGACAGGCCATGGGTATTTTGGCAATATGCTAACAGAGGTTATCTGGAAGGAATCAAAGGCTTTGTAGATTTAAATGTTTTCTCAGGAAACAAAGAAGATTTTAACAATCTATTAAACCAACAACCTGTTAAAATACCTCTCAACCTACATAAAATAAATCAAGAGCAATAAAGTGATCAATACCCTTTTATTACATTGCCGTGCAGGCTTCGAAAATGAAGTATGTGCAGAAATAACAGACAAAGCTAACAACCTAAATATTATAGGCTATGCAAAAACCAAACCCAACTCAGGGTATGTTGAATTTATTTGTCACGAACCTAATCAGGCTGAACAACTCATCACCCAAACCGACTTTAGCCAACTTATATTCCCAAGACAATGGGCCATAGGAAAACTAGTCCAGTTACAAGAAGAAGATCGTGTAGGGCAAATAATCAAACACTTAGATAACTACCCAGAAATAGGAAGCCTTTGGTTAGAAATGCTTGATACCAATGAAGGCAAAGAACTATCCACTTTTTGTCGAAAATTTGAAAAACCACTCACCAACCAACTAAAACAAGCTAAAAAGCTAATTGATGATCCTGTAAAACCAAAACTACTGCTTACTTTTTTTACAGGCACCAAAGTGTTTATTGGCTATGCACCTCCCAACAACAGTGCCAAATGGCCTATGGGCATTCCACGGTTAAAGTTTCCTAAAACAGCGCCCAGTCGATCAACACTAAAGCTAGAGGAAGCTTGGCATTATTTTATTCCCATGAAAGAATGGGATAAACGACTAGCCCCCGCTATGAAAGCAATAGACCTTGGCGCGGCACCAGGCGGATGGACATGGCAACTCGTCAACAAACATATGTACGTCATTGCTATTGATAATGGCCCTATGCAGCAAGAGCTTATGGAAACAGGTCAAGTTGAACATATTAAAGCTGACGGCTTTACCTACAAACCCAAAAAGCCTGTTGATTGGATGGTCTGCGACATAGTTGAAAAGCCTGCACGTACCGCTGCCATGGTAGAAACGTGGTTTACTGAAAAATGGTGTAAAGAAGCTATTGTAAACTTCAAACTGCCAATGAAACAGCGCTACCAAGAAGTAACAAAACTAATAAACAAACTGCATGAACACTTTATGGAATATAACCTAAAAGTTAATATCACCTGCAAGCAGCTCTATCATGATAGAGAAGAAATAACTTGCCATTTACAACGAATAAACTGAGTGACAAAATGAACAATCAAAATGACTTATTACCCGATGATATTTTAGATACCACAGGGCTTATTTGTCCTGAGCCCGTCATGCTTTTACATAACAAAATAAGAGACCTACAACCAGCCCAACTCGTCAAAGTTATAGCAACAGACCCCTCTTCCAAAAGAGATATCCCAAAATTTTGTAACTTCTTAGGTCACCAACTCCTTAAACAAGAAGAAGATGAAACAAGTTTTTATTACTGGATACAAAAAAAAACCAACGAAGAAAACTAACTGTTATGCGCCAGCTTCTTAATTTGCTTTTTACTTTGAAAAATAAAGCGCCAGCCTAACATAACTGATGCAAAGGCAAGCCCAATAATTAGACTAATCCAGAACCCTGCTGGCCCCTGAGCGCTTCCCCAATAATTGGTTAAACCCAATGTATAGCCAATAGGCATGGCAATAACCCAATAAGAGATCAGTGTAATCAACATAATAATAGGGGTATCTTGATAACCTCTCAACGCACCAGCACAAGTCACCTGAACGGCATCAGGTAATTGATACAGTGCGGCAAATATCACCAAATAACTCGCCAATATCAATACTGTTTTATCTTTTGTATAAAGCCCTGCAATTTGCTCTCTAAAAATCAAAATCAATACCGTAGAAATAGCCGCTAATATAAAAGCCACCAAAATTCCTGTATTAGCAGCAAACCGCGCACCAAGCGCATCTTTTCTTCCCATCGCCTGCCCTACACGAACCGTAATAGCAATAGAAATAGATAACGGCACCATAAAAACAATAGATGAGAAATTAAGCGCAATCATATGGCCAGCTACAATGTCATCACCAAGCTTTGCTATTAATAATGCAATAATACTAAAAATGCTAGCCTCAGTAAAAACAGCAACACCAATTGGGATACCAAGGCTTAACAAACTAAAAATAGCTTTTCGATTAGGTAAATCAAACCGTTTAAATATCTCACATCCCTTATATACAGAGCCATGATGTACCCACCATAAAAAGCCAAAGCACATAAACCACATAACTGAAGCACTTGCTATACCACAGCCAGCCCCGCCCATTGCAGGAAGCCCCAACTTACCAAATACAAAAACATAATTAACAGGAATATTCAAAATCAAACCAATAATTCCAAGCACCATGCTAGGCTTAGGGCGCCCAATACCATCACTCAAACAACGAAACACTTGGTAAAAAGCAATAGCAGGCATACCAAACGCAATGCCATGCAAAAACTTCATCGTTATAGTTGCCGTATCCTCAGTAGCTCCCATAAAAATCAATAAACGGTGAGCATTTAACAACAACACAATAACAATCAATACCACAAATAAAGACATCCATAACGATTGCCTTACCAAAGGGCCTATCTCGTTATCTTTACGTGCACCAAATAACGTAGCCACCTTAGGCGTAGTTGCTAAAATAATACCTGTCATCAACAAATAAATAGGTATCCAAATAGAGTTACCTAACGCAATAGCCGCTAAGTCATGCTTACTAAAATGCCCAGCCATAATAGCATCAACAAATCCCATTGATGTATAAGATAACTGAGCAATAAAAATAGGTAATGTTAATTGAAGCAAAGCCTTAGCTTCTGCAATAAATCCTTTCTTGTGTAACGTTTGCATAATTCTACTAATAAATTAAATAATCCTGACAGCTTACGAAAGTTATAGCAATTGGACAAGGGCTTAAAGAAAAAATCTTACAAAACCGAATAAAATTAAATTAATTTAAACTTTTTACTTGACGAAACCTAAAAACATTACTAAAATGCGCGCCACTTCATAAACAGACGAAGTAAGTAATGTCCCCTTCGTCTAGTGGTTAGGACATCGCCCTTTCACGGCGGTAACAGGGGTTCGAGTCCCCTAGGGGACGCCATATAAGCGGGAATAGCTCAGTTGGTAGAGCACAACCTTGCCAAGGTTGGGGTCGCGAGTTCGAGTCTCGTTTCCCGCTCCATACATAGCAATTAACTTATTGAAATATAAGTTAATTGTAAATCAAAGATTATTTTTATACCCCTATTAATACCCCTATTTTATTTTTAATTATAATTTAAAAAATACTTAACACCCTTTCTCTACAAGTTATACTCTATTAAATAAATGATTTTTAAAGTATAGTTTGCCCCTTTTAAAGATAATGGGTATTTGTTTTGAGTAAGAAAAATTTACATCTTCCAGCCTATTACCAAATTATTCCTAAGTCACTTTGGCAAGAAGCTGATCAACTAGTCGATTATTTTTCAATTTATCCTTTTTTACAACCTACTCACTGTAAGCAGTGTGGTAGCCATAATATTTGTTTAAGCAATGCCGCTAGGCAAAATAAGAATGGTATTGTTATTTTTATTGTATTCACTGTAAGCGTAAGTTTAACCAAACAACGGGAACATTGTTTGAACGTATGCAGCATCTTTCATTATGGGGTGAGTTTGTTAAACTCCATCTAATGGGTAAATCTACTACCGCCATTAATCAGTTACTTCCTTTATCGCTTACAGCTTGTGCAGATAGGGCTAATATCTTAGATAAATTCATGGCTAAGCATACGGTTAACTTATATAAATGGTTGAAATCAAGACAGGCTTATTTAGATCATGATTATTCGCCTCAAGTGGAGCAGGAGTATCAGCGGTTTGTTGATTGGTTAACAAATATTATTAATCAGCCTCAAGCGACCTGCCCTTTTTGTGATAACTTCCCTATTAATAAGGTAAAAATGAGTGGCCCTGATGCTAAAGGGGTTAGACATAAGCATCGGCATTCTTTTTTTTGTGGTCGTTGTAGAAGCTTTTTTAATTTATTGGATAACTCTCCTCTTAAGCGTCTTTATCATATTGAACGCTGGTTACCTTTTGTTGAGGGATTGGTGCAAGGTAAAAGTAATTATCAATTAGCTAATGAGTTTTATATTGCCATCAGCTCTGCTAATACGTGGAAGTTAAAATTTATTGAGCAAATGAAGCAGCTAGGGCTAGTTAATTTAGTGCACTGGCTATCTTGGCAACGTAGTCGCGGGCGAGCGCATACGTATAAGTCTATTTGAGATAATAAAAGTAACCATTATTAATTGAGGGGTACTTTTTTACAAAAAACTTGTTGATACAGTATTTCACCCTGTTGTTTGGCTTGTTGCTGCTCCGCTGTTAGGGTGGTTGCTAGGCTCTGGCTTGCCCACACTAGGCTACCGATGATTAGTAGTTTAATAACTTTATTCATCTTTTCTCTATCATAATCTTAAAGTATGCTATAGTGTAATCACTTCACATAATATAAGTATTTTTCACGAAAATTTGATAGTGGTGGATGGGTCTTTTGCCACTGTTCCGCATTTTTTCACGAAAATTTGATAGTGGTGGATGGGTCTTTTGCCACTGTTCCGCATAAGCTTTGCCTTCTGCTTTTTGTTCTGGGGTTACTTTATCTTGTAACTCTTGAAAAACATCTTTCCCATAGCGGTCTTGTATACCTGCTAATAAGCTTAATAAACCATAACCTTCAGGAATATTTTCTTTTATATTAAATCTATTTTTTTTATTTGGATATATCTCACTATATACTAACGCTATACCATAGGAGAACACAGCTCCTATTTCTCCCATTTCAACCCCTTTTAATAAATACTGTTTGGCTTCATCTGGCTTACCTAAATCAACCAATCTATCAGACCATAGCCCCATCGCCTGAGGATAGTTCTGATCAGCCGCGGCTTTCATCCATTTATCCACCGCAGCTTGGCGGCTTGACAGTAAAAAAAGTCCATGCCCTTCACGGTAACGCAGTGCTAACCAATATTGCGCAATAGGA